>JAODUK010002708.1:0-11913 GCA_027564635.1 Typhlichthys eigenmanni | reverse complement strand
CTTTCTCCATTCAGAATACCAGGTACATTATTGCCTTTCTTACTTGTAAGATTAGGAGTATCTGGTTGATGTTACTGTTCCAAGATGTCTATACTACAGTAATGTTGGCTCTCTATATGCTCTCCTGCAGATTTACCCGTATGAGTCACTGATTGTCACCACCAGAGGGCGTAATAGGCTGCCTAAAGATGTAGACCGAGCAAGATTGGAGGTACATGACAAATCACTGTAAAAGGAGATGCTTGAAAGAAAATGTGAATGCAAATACTACTGTGCAGTTTTTTCTGTTAATATATAATTGTCCATGTTATGTTCCTGTGTTTCCACCAGCGTCACCTGTCGCCAGAGGAGTTCGTCCAGGTTTTTGGGATGACTGTGGAGGATTTTGACCGACTAGCTCTGTGGAAGAGGAACGAGCTAAAGAAACAGGCCAGACTCTTTTAATAATGAGTGCAAGTTTGAAAGGACTGACATGACTACAGCAAGTGCAAGACTATGAGATAAAGACACATTTACAGTTTCACTGCCATGGCTGAAAACCTGTTGTTGTTCTCCTCATCAAAACAAACCAAGTAATCCTGCTCAATCCATCTTGGACCTCATGCTGCATACTGAAAGACAATACACAAAGGAGGACTAGAGGGACACGGTTCTGTGATTTCTAATGTGGGAATAATGTCCATGTTTTGCATCCCTCCATCCTCCAAAGCTGTGCTTTCAAGTACACACCATCTAGACTCCAGCTGCACTGGTGTGTTTGTAATAGAGATGGTAAGCTTGGTTGGCATGTACAGTAGCATTTTATGTGTGTATTATTTGGGATGGAGGGGAGGAGAAGGCCAAATGGGCTCCTGTAAGTCACATGATGGTGACCTGAGCAGCCGTACTAACATTTAATGAGGAGACTATTGGCTTTGCCTTATATACCATGAACTTTGTTATGCTCTCTTAGTTATGAGTGCGCAACACCAGCAATCTGAATGAGTAGAATGTCGACATGCATAGCCATTATTGGGGTGGATGCTTAGATGGGTGAGCGAGTGATGCAGCATTGCTTTGCTTTGATTTACAGGATACATGGATGCAAACTGACCACCTCCCCCCCATTTGATGTTCTCTTTCACACGCGATACTGTGGATTCTTTAGTTTACACTGTCTAACATAGAAAGAGGCGGATAAACACTTTTACCTGTACATGTGACCTGCATTGATTCATGAGAAAATGAAAACCAAAGGCAGGATGCATATATGCACATATCGCTTCCGTGTAAATGTTTTTCTATGGCCATGGATTACAAAGTAGTATGAGTAAAGACAGAGACTCAGAATCAGAATCACAGAACCTACTGCTTCCCGTTTAACATCTTCCAATGATCTGGGTCATTGCAGTAGGGGTATCTCTAGCAGGTTAGAGAAGACTTCAAACAGTAGCCATATCTACATCCCAGTTTAATGGCGTATCCACTAATTTTGTAGTGACATAGATTTTACAGTAATCACTCATAGTGGATCACGCTTCACACATATTGACAATAAACCAGGGGTATTGAATAATTTACTTTTCTGTCAATAAAATTTTAATTTAAGAACAGTTCACGTGGATTATTTCATATTCATTTGAATTGTAAATGCTACATCTACACACATTATTATTATTATTATTTTATTTTTTTTTATATATATTTTTTTTTTTAATAACATTAACTTTAAGTATACACATTAAAAGTTAAAATAAAAGTTTTAGTTTTTATAATTGAATTTACAAACAAGGAGTTTGGAAAGCTCAGAACTTGGTGTCCCTTTAAGACCCAGTAGAGGGCACTGTTCCCGACCTTGAAATCTGTAGTGTATCAGCTAGCTGTCAGCGTCGAGTGCGTCCACTTACATGCATCCGTGGGACTCTGAGGTGACTCTTGTCTTCGACTGCTTAGACAGTGAAATGGACAGCCACGGCACCAAATGTAAGTATTTACTGTACCTTGTTTTTACCGTGATGCAGAACAAAACACGAGGATGATTCCAGGATGTGAATGTGCAGTTTATGTTACACGACGACCCCCTGATAGCCTTCCTACTTTGGTTTATCCTCCTTCCTTCTGGCTACAGCAGCTGTCAACTTACCTGAGCCTCATGCTAGCGTCCTAGGACGCACTGTATTTTGTTAGGACGATTGTTTAAACCTACATAATTATCATCATCATCATCATCATCATCATTAGTTGGGCTTTATTTTTCTTCTTCTATCTGGTATCTACTGTATCATAATGGCTGTGGGACAGTCCCACCCTTGAAAGTCAGTCGTTCACTATTCCTCTTGGGTTTGTGATCTAGTTCTAATAAGCAAGCTTCTCTGGTCATTCCTGCGGATGAAAAAATACATATTGGCATGTCTCATGATTGTTATTTCTTCAAGTGAACCTTGTTTTATTCTCACTCAAGGTAAATATACTGTACACAATTAGGTATGTTACTCATTAGTCATGGTCAGCAGTGAAAGCCTGTTCATGAACATTGCTGGTGATTCACCATTGTGTTGACATTGTAACAACAGAGTATACAGTATGTTCTTTCTGCCCGCCCATAGGCTTACTGTATGTTTTCTCGAGGTATGGTGATCCATGTTCAGCACAAACTTTCCCCATAGATTGTACACTTTAACAAAAAACATTGAATTGTTTTTAAATAAGCTTCATCTATATATTTTTGTTAGTTTTTTAACCAGCTTTTAGGTTCAGCCTGTTTTGTTAATTTATAGCTGTAGAAGAGGTGCTTAACTGTCAGCCACCAGGCAGACAAACACATGAAAGTGATTTTGAGGCCAGCCTTTATAGACCTTTATAGTTTACTAGACTGACTGTAAGTATGTACGCAAATTATTTGTACAGTATGGTAGTCTGTTTCCTGTTGTTTCTCTTCATTCTTGTGTTTGTCATATAGGCTATTATTTCGTAAATGTACATTTTCTGTTTTTATAAACAAATATTTATTTATTTATTTATTTATTTATTTATTTATTTATTTATTTATGCATGCATATTTGCATTTCCCATTTATTATGTCTCCATTGGTTACAGGAGTGTGTGACCACTGACTACGTATGGCATACAGCTCAATGGGACGTATTGTTGGAGGACATCCGTTCAATGCTCAATGCTGACATCTCATTCACTGGCTGAGTGAAAACTTCCCCTTACAGTATGTCATCTCCTTTCCCTCGACGCCCTCACACACACAAAAACAACCATACACTTTGCAGACTGAATTTATGTTTGTTTTAACCAGCAGCAGACTGCAATGGCCAGTGTTCCCAGGGGAGCATCCCTCTTTCCCTGTGGCTATATTTAGGCCTCCTGATTGGCTATTGCTTAATTCATTCTTTTGTTTGTCTTGAGTTATTTTTGGTTCCCCTTGTTTCCTTAAAAGTCTGCTATAATTATAAGATGTTTGTTTTCAGTTCAGATAGCAGTCTTGATAACGCAGGACAGAAATAAAAGGGGGCTTGCTTTTAAGAGTCATCAATATGATATGTTGATAATTAAAGGGTTAGTCATTCTCGAGAATGCTTGCTAACTTCAAATTAAAATCCAGACAGACTCCTCACACATTGAAACAAATTGCGAATCCTATCGCATTGTTGTTGTGTGCGGGTATGCCCCACGTGGTTTGTGTTCCAATTTACGGGCTGAAGTTGACAAAAAGTGTTAGAACTTACAATTGGCTTACAATCGCTGATACCTTTTAAAGTGTAACTTTACCCCCCATTAACGTTAACGTTAACGTTTAATTTTATGATGTATGAGCGGACGGCGTGTACCACTGAAAACCAGCCAAGTCCTGAGGTGATATTTAATGAACATTGTGTACATCTGTTTTCAGCTCATAAAATGCAGATTTGTATAAAAACAGAGAATACCTTTACACTCCCTCTGTGTTTGTTGTACACTGAGCTCCTCTGTTCTTTGTTTACATAGCCGGCTGGCTGCATGTTGGTTCTTGTGTGGCCCACATTTGTTTTGGTCTAGTGGCTGGTGCGCTAATGTTACATCTAGTGGCAGAAAGTTATATAGAATCACTTTAATGAACCTTACATGTCAGAGGAATTGTTGTCACAAGTCCATATGGGGAGCCGTACATTGAAACTGTTCGTGAATGGCTGTACTTGCAAAAAAATACCTGGCAGTTGAGTGGATGAACCATCTGGTCGTTTTCAATGTCGGCACACCTAAACCACGCCCGTATAGGTATAAACACGACGCTGATTGGAAAGTTCAGTTGCTACTCGGACACATTCAAAATTATTCAGAGGCTTTCCAGACTGATTCTCACGGCAAAATTAAGCTGAAGCTCGCAAGATCAGAGGCAACACTTTATTTCCCAGTAATGCAAGAATGTGCTGAACACCTTGTGGCTACAAGACCATGATTGTCTTATGTCTTGAATCACATTGGAGTCTCTGTGGCTCATGTTGTTTTGCTGCTGTCAGTGTTCCCAATTTTTTTCTTTAGAGTGATGCACTGACTTTTAATTGTAATGCAATCTAACTGGCAGTCAGCATGCATTACAATGTAGACTTGTACAAAATCACTGTTGTATGCCATGGTGTGTTTCTAAAATCAAAAGTACAAGGATGTATTGTTTGTTATATCGCCTATAGTAGCCTATTCATTGACAATGGGTTTATTTTTTGGAATTGTTTTTTAAACTTATAAACACATAATAAGCACATTCCAAGTCAGTGGGAGTAAGTGGAATAGAGGTTTTGTGTTTGCAGATGACTTCATGTGATTTTGTGAGAGTTGGAGCATGTTGTGGGTGTGAGGGGAGAGGTTGTCCCCGTAGAGATGCATTGCAGTTGTGGGATTGTTCATTATTTAGCCCCGATATGCTGAATCATACCCATTGTCTGTTTTAGACCATACAGTATGGAAGAATTTGAAGAGACAGTGATGATACATCTGCTGTAGGCTCAAATATGAGAAATAAATGTCACTTAGGCTGCATGTAGATACAAGTATATACTTCATAAACATGAACATTTGTCCTTATATGATTAGTGAGGCTGGAATGCCCCACATTCCAACTAGAGGGGTATGAAAAGCATACATGCCTGTCAGCATACATGCCTGTGTTTTTCCTCATGTATCCTATATAATTTACATGTAAGGGCCCTTGCAAGTGCATGCTCCTGAATGATACCTTATTACTGCTACGAAGATGACCCCACGAAGCTAAAAGACATTTGTAGAAAACAGTTGTAATTATATAAACATGAGAGGAATTGGCAGTTTCGATAGAGGTTTTCCTCACAATGTATGCCTGTGTGTGGGCGTGTGGCGCATACTCTGTCATTGTGTATGTGGTCCTTTCCTTGCCAGCTGTTTTGTAGTGTTTCTATGGTGATTGCATGTATGAAATATTAAGAGAAGGTTGTTATCTATAACGTTTGCCTTTCTTCTCCTAGGAGAGGTAAAATTGTGTTTTCCAGATACAGGTGCAAGGCATATCAAGAAGGAGCCTGCATAATTATTGGGAGACTTGGCTAAATGTAACAGTACTTGTTGCAACAAGAAAAGTTCAACCCAACCTGCTCTGCTCGGTTTGAAGAGTTTGAAGAGTTACCTTAAATGCAGGGAGTTTAGGGACAGATGTATTCAAACATAAGTGTTTTCCATCTCTTAGAGTAATGTTTTACTGTATTACGAATAGCTTACGAATAGCTGGATCGGTATCAGTGACAATTGGACAGTTGTAATCGATCCTTGGCTGTCATTTTCTTAACTTAAGTTAAAATAGCGGAGCCATTTTCATTTTGTTCCCGTTGTACACCACATGTGCAAACACAAAGCATGCAGCTTTGCTGACCTGTCGTGTTTGAGCGCTGTCACTCTCTGCCTTGTTGAAGGCCTCAACATACTTGCTGTGTTGGGTGGCGTGCGGCCCTTCGCCTAGGGTGCGCGCGGGATGCGCCCACCTTGAACACTACATACTCGCGACCTGGAATTTGTGTCGTAGCGATATTCCCCAAAACGAAAGGTGGCGCTGTATACAAAAATGTGTAGGAAGTTGTTCGAACGTGTTTTGAGAATGTGTTTATTATTTCTCAAGGAACACTGGATGTTTGGTGAGAAAGAGCCAGTACATATATGCCTCTCTGTCAGTTTGCCCGCTGAAGAAATATAGCCTAATAATCAAACATTTTGCTTGGTCTTTACCCCCGCTGTCCCCTTGCTCTACAATCTCATCGATCTGACAGCGTTAACTTGTAAGACATATTACTTGTGTGTTTTCATAGAGGTCTGATTCTACAGTTCCGGTATAATTGAACTGTCCTAAAAAAGCCTAACATGAGAGAAGGAGAGGGGGGGAGTTCATGCATCTGCTTTGGTTAGATTTGATTAAGAATGCACTAGTTTTAGTTATTCCTGGCTGTTAGAATTAGAGTTAATCAAATTGCACACATTGTACTGTAAGATTATTTTGTTAGGACTGCTAAACTTGAGGTTGCACAATGTTTTGGTATTCCTGAAATGTATTTTAATTTCACTTTATTTTGTTGTGTGCTAAATGTATAAGGCACTCAATTAATTTTTAACAAGCTCTTGCAGATTTAATGTAAATGCAAAACTGTTAGAGATATTACATTAAAATATTAAAACCAGTTAAAGGTGTAAACTGTATCGTGTTATCCCTAATTTGTAGAAAACAAAATATTATAAAATTGTAATAATATAAGCCATATTTATACTGTACAACTATACAGTTAGATTGTACTGTACATTATGCATGTTCCTGTGAATATGGTTGTGGTGTAAAATTTGATGTGATGTTATTCTGCTGTTGCTTGTAAACATGAACCTAAAACATTTAACCTGTCATAAAATCATTCTCTATGATTATTATTTTGTTTATAACGCAGATAGCTGCAAAATATAGCAAATGGCAAACCAGACTCCCCCAAACATGTACAATGCAACCCCTTTTACCCTCCGCGTCTGTGCGTGTGCGTGTGCTTGTGCGTGAACGCGTGATAATGTATTTCTGCTCGTGTGTGAACTGTGTTCTGTGTATATACTCTTGTCTGTGTGAAACAGTGCTACTATGTGCAGAATGGCATCTTTCCTATAGTGTGTGAATGACACATAGCGCTGGGGTGATCTCATAGAGATTGGGATGTGAATAATCCTCATCGCACTGTAGGCCCTTTGTCAGACAGCAGGCTGAGTCTTGCCCCCTGTGCCATCTCAGACCTGAATTAAACAGAGTACGTGGTGAGAGACAGCAGAAGCCCAAGACATAGATGCAGACTAAGACTATGAGGCGGAGGAGCAACATATCTGACATGCTAACGTGTAACCTTTGACATTTGTTGCAACCTGTTATTTACTTAGACCCTAATGCAACTTTTACCACCTGGCCAGTGCAAATAGGGGCAGGGTATAGCCTGGTCTGGGAGGTTATCTCCTGGTTTAAATGTCCAAGGTTCATGACATGGGCCTGTAAATTATCCATGCAAGGTGCATAGTGCCTACAGTATATCAGATAGCTGCTCTAAAAAAAGGATTGTACTTAGCCTAAAGCCTTAAACACTTGACTTAATTGAAGCTGGTTAGAAGGGTTTGCTTAATAAACTTTAAATTGTAATTGTAAATCGTGCTTGCGTCCAGCATGACCCACCCTGGTTGAAACCAGTTTTAGCCTACACAGGCATTGTTTTGGTTTGATCCTCTGCAACCTGAGAGCTGAGTGGGTCACATTCCTCCCTGCTCCTCCCACTGAAAACCTCACAGGCTCACACACCCCTTCCCTTTTGTATTAAACATAAACTGGGCGGTTTCTGCTGATAGTATGTGGATCATGGGGTGCTGTATCATGAACACTGATGGTTTGCAAGAGCAGCGTTAGCATGGTATTCACTTGAGTTGGAAGTGAGCAGCAGTGCGTTGTGACATGAGCTGATAACAGGGCCCTTGACTCACTGTGTTACTGCCATGATGGCAGTTCTCCTACCAATGCTGCCTCCCACAACTAAATGAAGCTCATTACTGAAGTGCAGTGGAGCCACATAGTTGTGGACTTTCTGGGTTTTGTGTTTGTGTGTGTGTGCATGCTAGTGTTCAGTCAAATGTAAACATCAAAGCCTCCATTCTCTCCCTGACTCCGTCACCATAGTACAAAGATAGTTAATGCTTAAACAGGTGAGTAGGTGGGAGTCCACAAACCTATAATTTCCCCTGTCTGTCGCCATGACAATGCCTCAGTAAATACCAAAGTGGCCTCTCACTAATGATTTTGACTAGAACTTGGCCTCTGTCTGTATAATAATAATCATGTATTATTATTATTATTATTATTATTAAAGAAGAATACATTGTGACTATGAAAAATCTATACATTTGAAATTTTACAATAACATTTTTCTTCTTTCTTTCTTATTCCAATGTAAAATGTCTGCTTCTATTCATTCCTGTCATAATGGTGGATGCACCTTCCTGAACTGATTCCTCTGCTTGTGTATGTACTGTATGTTAACAATAGTAAGATGCGCTATTAAACGTTAGCTTGCTGTATTTTATGAGGACCTGAATTAACTTCCTATGTGCCATTAAAACAGTAGGAGATACTTCTAATTGACCTTCTCCCTTCCTCCCAACCAAATAGGACATTCCACATGCGCACTTCACCTGCCATCAAACACAGTATGCACACATGTTTTAATGGTCATAATGATCTGTCTCCATGAGCATTCATCCGTTTATGTTGAAGAATACATTGTTATCTCTAAGGAGGACCACCTGGTTAAATCCAGGTTACGTATCAAATGCTCTCTATTTATTTACATGTTTTACTTTGAATCGCAAGTGGCGCAAAAACACGATTCAGTTTTATCTATCATACAATCTGCTCATCTAAAACGTGGAGGGGGGGTGGTCACAAGAGGCAGTACATTCATTGGGAGAAGGTCAGCTGACAGGAAGAGGATACAGAAGGCCGGAGGTGATGTCTGATGTCATAAGCCCAGGCAGGAAGTTAATCTATGCGTGGAGGGGGGGCTATCCTCATACAGTTGGTCAGCCCATTAACTATGTAGTACAGGAAAGGCATGCTGTGCCCCCATGCATTGTACAAAAGTAGATTTAAATCAATCCCTAAGGGTCTTAGTCTGTTGAGTGTCTGCATGAGCTCAGAGTCAGCAGAAGTGTTTAGCTGTGGTAACGTGTAAACTCATTTGTAGCTTTATTGTCTTTTAACCATTGAACCCCAGTTAGGGTGGTCATCAAACTTTTGTTAAAATTCCTGTGAGACATTATTGTCTCTTATTGTCTTATCGTGGGCTTTATGCATCAGCGGAGAGGCGAGTCACTCTGGAAATGCCCGGAATCGCATAGGTGTGGGGTGATCTCACCATCTGACGGTGATAGGGCACAGACTGGTGAGGGGGATATGTGTTAGCTCAGCTCTTAATGCTGCAAAAACCACACAAGTACATCTGTTAAGTCTACGTACACATCTGGTTTATCTCACCCAACACATGTCATCCCTGTTATGTTATTTATTTCGCTGTCACACCTGAGTGATGGCTGTGTGATAAGCCTGTGTTTAATTTCCCCTCCCTGAAGGCACAGATGAGAGATGATGAGATATATCTCTGATGATTGTCTGTGTTTGTCTAGCTGTTGAGCTGTGAGCCTCAGCCTCAGCCTTCATTGTGGTGCCTTGGGGTGCCACAAGATGCTTTTTGGAGACTATGAAGTCATATACATTTATTATAAGTATCTAATAGTTCATGCATATAGATAAATAGTTGCATGTTTTCATGTATGTTTATAGATAATGTTCTCTGTTATTACATGGACATATAGCCTCGCGATACCATCCTGATCTTGCGAGCTTCAGTTTAATTTCGCCGTGCAAATCAGTCTGTGTCCGAGTAGCAACTGAACTTTCCAATCAGCCTTGTGTTTTATAGCTATACGGGCCTGGTTTTCCAATCAGCGTCGTGTTTATAGCTATACAGGCCTGGTTTAGGTGTGCCGACAGCGAAAACGACCAGATGGCTCATCCAATCAACTGCCAAGTATTTTTTTGAAAGTACAGCCATTCACAAACAGCTTCAATGTACGGCTCCCCAGATAGACTTGTGAAAACAATTCCTCTGGTATGTCAGGTTAAGGGACATATGGGAAACAGAAATATTAGACAATGATAGAACAATCGTCTGGGCCTCTTTGAGCAGCAAGGCTCTTTCATGTTTCATGTCATGCTCTTTCAAGGTTGGAATAGCATTACAGTATATCCAATAATTCCAAAAATAATAACAAAATGAGTAGGAGACTCTCCAAGACAAGCTCAGTGTCTTTTATCCAGTACTGATCTCTACTGGAGTGGTTTGTCTTCTGACGCTCTCATGGCAGAAACTTCTAGCAAGGACATTCAGAGTTGAATTGTTAAGTTCATTATTTATACTGTGTCTTTGGTATGCATAGATAATGAACAGGCTTTATCTAAATTATTTAGGCAGATATTGTTCTTTCTTTCTTTCTTTCGTTCTTTCTTTCTAAGTTTGTGACATTACTGGCAAGCCCATCGGTGTTCAGATAATGTTGTGGCAGTGAAAAGATTATGTGTTGGGCTATAATCAAGGTATGTGTCCCCCACAATGCTGACCTCTCAGCTAGACGGATCATTGGAAAGATGCGTGTCATAATGGGTTCGTCCTACAGTACAGTACAGTGTGTATGGTATGGATTAGAATGGATGTTGCAGGTGGGTTTTTTGTGGAGCCCTATACCTGCTAAGACTTCAGGTTGTGTAAAGTGGAAGCTGTTCCACATTACACAACTCTTGCTAAATCTCTCAACCTCAAAGAATGTCTTTGTCTTTTGTCATTCTTTTCATCTAGAGAATGTAGCTTGAACCTTGACTGATTGGCTGCAAGATATAACAATTCATAATGATATATATATATATAATTGTATACATTTTTCTCCCCTTAAATAAGAATGTGATCAAATCTAGGTATACACAGATAACATTACAACTCTAATGCCATGTGTTAACTGTTAGGCTACTTCAATAAATGATTCAGTGTACATTTGAATGGTGCAGTGTCACATACAGTAGCTTGATACATTATGTTCAACAACCTAGCCTAAATAGTGTGAGTAGTGCCTTGTCTTGATGTGGATTGCTTCTCCAGACAGAAGCTTCCGGTAGACAGACGGGGGTGGGGGCAGGCAATGAGAGGAGCGTATAGGCGTACATGGCTTATCTTCAGGCCCATCTTGAATGGACTACTGAGGCATCGGCTGCGTATGTCGTGCTGAGAGGCAGAATGTTGCCATGGCGTCACAGGGCCCCAGGTAGCATGTTGGGTCATGCTCGGGGCCGGTGGGTTTTTGCATTCAGCCAGGGAGTCATTCCGCTTACACCACTAATACGTCTGGACATGTCTCTGACCTATAGCAACACACCTCCACTCACCTGACTGCTTCATCTTGGAATGGTACTTCAACATAGTGAAAAGACCCAACTGTACGACACACGGCACTGTGTCACCGGCTACCACTACTGTATACTTCAGTCATAATTGAATAAAAGGTATTTTTAACAGGTTTACTAGAGTAACATATATGTACTTTACCCACCACATATATAGTTAAAATGCAATACAAACAAACGTACTAGGCAAAGAATGTGAGTGAGATGTTTATTGAAGTGTGTGTGTGTGCACAGCAAGCCTTTCCCAGGTGCCCCACAATCCCTAGGATTACAGCAGTAGGGGGAAACCAATAGAGTGCACCGCAATCTCCCTGCACCCCCCCCCCCCTCCCCCCTCCTCCCCGCCCAAAGAAAGGAGGTGGAGAGATAACAGAGGGTGCTAGCCTAGCAAAGAGACAAGAGAGGTAGGGCAA
>JAODUK010002707.1:0-11913 GCA_027564635.1 Typhlichthys eigenmanni | reverse complement strand
ACCGTCTCTAGTCTCAGCCTCTTCATCAGCACTACGTCACATAATAGACCGTCTCTAGTCTCAGCCTCTTCATCAGCATTATTACACATGTGAAAGGTTAAAAATGTGTTTAAATGTACAGTCAGGTGTGCCAACCGCTGAAATATCTGTCTCCGATTCTGATAAAATTACCCATGGTGCACACATAAGCGCATAAATCTGTGCGTGCATTAACGTGCGGTAGTCCCGGTTTGGGGGTTTGAAAATGTGGTCATCCTACAGTAAAGGCTGGCTGCATGAGACTGCTCCACTGCTGGCTCCAACTCAGAGACCCAGCAGGCTCATATCTTGGCAGGCCTCCATTGTTTACTGTAGCGCAGCTCATATCCCCGTCGCAGGGAGCAGTGCTCACCAGTGCTCCAGAAGACATCCTTCTGCAAATACTGCACTATGATGTGGTATAAGTCCTTCATTCTCTTTAATTCCAGAAGTTTAATGAATAAACTGTACTATTTCCAGTCTTTGCTCTTTATAACTACAAAAAAAGAAATTAGAAGAAGAAATATTGAGCTACTTGGATACTGGAAACTTGCTGCATGAAAAATAGCTGATTATATTATATTATATTATAATAATGTTAGTGCTAGGGGCAGGCGATATGGCAATAACGTATCACGGTATGTGTAATTTAATATCACCGTACCACAATATAGTGTTTTTAATGGAAATTAAACTAATAATATATTACAAAATATTAAATCTGTCAATTAAATGCTATTAAATATGTATGGCGTTTTAGGCTGCCCACATCACGTAAAACAGTCATTTTCACTGATTCTGCATCCCACGATAGAAACTTTTACAGTATATCATTACAAGGTACAGTATATACTGTAATATCTTCATAGCTAGTTGAGTTAGGCTGTCTGCATTGTTTTGGCGAGTGCAGATACATGTTTTAGTTAGCAAGGGTTAAAGTCCACCCATTACAAAGCATTCTCTTTATCACTTTGATTCATGACTATATACAGTAGGTTTACTTTCAACAATTTCTTCTCAGAGGTGGATTAACTGTCCTGTAGTCATGGCGATAACATACGTATAGTCTCTTAATTTTGAAAAAAAAGGTACATAATTGGTTATAAGCTTAATGCTGTATGCTTTAAAACATTATACAAATCTGGAAGACCACAGCATGATTTTCAATGGTTTTACGCATCGGCAACTATTCAGCATGCACCCATGGCAGTAGCCGATGTTATTATCCAATACTATAACACAATCCAAAGATCCAATACTATAACACTGCAGCACCTGTAACAGCCACCGGCTGGTCAGGAGTCTCGCATGACGTACAGTAAGAGGCCAACGGGTCTCCAACGTCGGTAACGTCATCGGCAGGATTGTTATTTTAAAATCGTTATTTCAAAAGGTGGTGCAACCCTAATACGCACACTACATAATGCACACAGTATCTACTGTACATCTACACAGATGAGAACACAGACACACTCACCCTCTCCTCCGACTGTGCCGTCCCGAAGAAGATGGGTATGAAGGCCAGCCAGATGATGCAGGTGGTGTACATGGTGAAGCCGATGGGCTTGGCCTCGTTGAAGGTCTCGGGCACGCCTCGCGTCTTGATGGCGTACACGGTGCACGTGACCATCAGCAGGATGCTGTAGCCCAGCGAGCAGATGAGCGACAGGTCCGAGATGTCGCACTTGAGCACGCCGCGTGCCGATGCCGGGTCCTGCGTGCGCTGCTCGCCGTAGTCCACGAAGGCGTGCGGCGGGTCCACGGCGAACCACGCCGCCACGCCCAGCAGCTGCACGGCGATGAGCGAGAACGTGATGGCCAGCTGGGACGCCGGCGAGATGAAGCGGGGCGCCGCCACGGCGCGCTTGCCGCGCTCGAAGATGCGGTGGATGCGGTTGGTCTTGGTGAGCAGCGCGGCGTTGCTGAAGCACATGCCCAGGCCCAGCAGCACGCGCCGCAGCGAGCAGACCGCCACGCCGGGCGCGGCGATCATGGGGAAGGTGACCACGTAGCACAGGAAGATGCCCGTCAGGAGCACGTAGCTCATCTCGCGGCCCGAGGCCCGCACGATGGGCGTGTCGTTGTGCCGCACGAAGGCGGCGACCGCCAGCGTGGTGGAGGCGATGCCCAGCACGGCGATGAGCACGGGCACCGCTGCCCACGGCGAGCTCCACTCCAGCGTCACCACGGGGATGGGCTGGCAGCCCGTGCGGTTGCGGTCGGGCCGCTGCTCGTACGGGCACAGCTGGCAAGCGAACTCGCCCGCCTGCACATGGTAGCCCTCGCAGCGCTCGCAGTGCCAGCAGCACGACACGCCCTTCACCACCTTCTTGCGCTCGCCCGTGTGGCACGGCAGGCTGCACACCGACGCCGGCACACTGGAAGCACCGCTAGCCCACCGCAGGGCCTTCATCTGGGGGTGGGCAGAGGGTGGAGGTGGTGAGAGAGGGTGGAGAGGGAGCAAGGGGTGAATGAGCAGAAGAAGTGGATGAGGAGAGTGGGGTGAACGGACATGATTCAGGCCCTTAACAATATTATTTAATCAATTACTTAATTAATTAATATACAGTATATAATTAAGGCTTTTACCCCCCCTTTCTTTTAACATGCTGGAATATTCTTGTGCATTGGAGCAGACTATGCAATTTTTATATTTGCGTGAAGTATTTAGATCTATCACGTAGCTCATCAAATCGTAGCTCATATAATATATTAATTACCATTCAAAACAAACATTTTTTATTTTAAAAAGGTGCTTCGAGAATCAAAAGAAAGCAGAACACTCAATTACATAATTAACTTCTGAATTAGAGCATACAGTAACATAAATATTGTAATCTGCTCATAACTCATAATATTGCATCAAAACCAACCAATCAGCAGTTGAAGTAGTAAAGACGTATCAGATCCAGATTAACTGATACATCCCTGACCCTCTCATGAAAGCTCTGACTCCAACAGGCACCTTCTGAGTCTACGATTGGCTATTTAGAGCATGCACAGTCAAAATGTCCGACACTGCAAAGTGATTGTGTAGTAAATAAGAACTAACACAATGTGATGCATTCCATTCAATGTATAATTGCAAATTCTTGTTGCCCTATTGACACCTATTGCACCCTAACCATCCTGGAAGGAATCCTCTTTACTAGTGTTTTTCCGTGCCCTGGGGGGTGGGGAGCACGTTATGGGGGTGTCATATGTTTGCATGTGAAAGTTATTTATATAGCCCATTTTACACTGGGATATATAAATAACTGACACTCACACGACTGCTCTGACTCCAACCAACGATTCGCTGTTTCGAGTACACACAGCTAGCGGCTGTCAAATGACCACAGCGAATGCACAGCGACCTACCGGGAGATCTAATGAACCCAATTAACTAACAGCTTAACATCTGTGTGGGTAGACAAGGCCTTTGAATAGAACGTGTCATTACCACGCAACAACACAACACACAAGAATACTGTGTGTGTCTCACACAGAGCAATTCAGTCTGGCAAAATAATGCATCCACAGTAATCACCATCATCTGCAGCAATTATTCACATCTCTTTCTGAAAGGGTTTTTACCATTTAATGACTAATAATGACTAATAATCTTTTTAACTGCAGTCGGTCAGTCAGCTGTGGCTGACAGATGGTGCCAAAACAAACCAAACGTTTGTCACTCACGTTTAGATGCAGCTGGTTGGTCCAGTATCCGATAACCTTGTACTCCGCCACGGAGCGGTTGTTGATCTGGTACTGGAAGATGTCGTAGCGACCGGGAGAATCGCCGTTCTCGTTGAACGTGACAGGAGTGCCGGCACTTCCTGTGACAGCAGGAAGAAGAAGAAATAAATCAGTCAGGAAATAAAGGGATGGCAGGAAAGTGGATAGGCTAGTAGTGGATTCCTGACCGGAAGGTCAGATAAGAGGGCCGGAAGGTCAGGTAAGATAAGATAAGAGACTTTATTGATGTCACTCTGGGGAAATTCAGTAATTACAGCAGCTCCGTAACCCAACAGACATAAGTAATACACATAAAAAAATGGATAAAAGCATAAAGGAATAACAAAGATAAACAGCAATAAAAATATATTGCACAGGACCCAAAAGAAAACATACATGCTTTTGAACATCCTCGATCTTAATGGAAAGTTGAGGATCTTAAGCCTACTGCTGTGTAAAAGTGCAGTCAGCGATTGTAAGATATTACACTTATTGTCAAATTCACAGATTATTCTCCACCACGGTCTGCTAGATTCCTGGTCTGTGTGCGTGCTGAGAAAAAGATCTGGTGTTCCTACAGTATACGGGACCACAAAAAAAGTGGTTCTGACCGCACCACACAACACGATCCCAGCCTTGCCATTACATGTACAATTTCTATATGGCTTTGACGGGAGAGGTGTTTTAGTTTTGAATGAGGTCAAATATCAACAATCTTTCTCCAGCATGGCTTACTACACCTTCAATACATGTAACAGTACACACTGTCTCCTTGGGTCAGGGGTCTGCAACCTGCAGCTCCTGAGCACAGCTCACAACTACAATGATGCTTGGCTTCGTAATGAATTTCATGTGTGGGGCGGAGCTTCTGAGGGAGTTTGTTTTGATTTGAGCTCACAAAGTCAGCAAGCATTTTGAAAATGATTAACCCTGCCTTAAAGAGACCAGAACCTGTTCCATTTCTGCTCCCATAGAAATGCAATACGTTGCTCTCGCACTGCACTGTCTGTGACCAGAACTGGACGAGGCTTCATTAGAAACATGATTAACAGCAGTAAAAAAAGTTTGTATTAACGCCAATTTATGTGTGCATAGGTATGTATGCTTGTGAGCATTACACGTGTAAAGTGCCTTTGGAATATCTCCATAGTCTAATCCTTTCAGAGGGCTTTACAAAATAAAATGCAATCCCCTCTGCTGTTTTCCAATCCACACAGCTAAAACAAGGGTCACTAAAAGGGATTAGAGGTGCACGGTGATTTGTGAAACAATGAAAAAGATGTTCTGGCAAAGTCTGTGCTGGTTCTATGTAGCAGCGATGGTTGAGTTGTCCCCTCCTCGCTCCTCTCCCCCGTTTGTGCATCATGCTCAGCTCGGGTCTGTTATTCGTTTCAGTCGCCATTGTCTGCAGTGCAAGGGAGGAATTTCTCCTCTCTGTTGTAAATCGTGATAAAATTACCACGCAATTATCCTTTAATTGCAGCCTGCCCGAGCACTCCTACAGGCGGTTTGATAATGGCTGTAACCTTATCCCAGCGATAATACAGTACAGAGGGTTGTGCAAGAGGAAAGCAATCAGTCGTGTGCCAACGCAGAGGTTTAAGCTTTAGAGTTTTACTCGATCCTCCCCAGAGAAGTACACTTCTTCACTGAAGTTGCTGCTTGGTGGCACTTTCCGAGGTTCTTGCTCAGAATTGGCGAACTGAGGCAAACGTTGGTGGCGAACGCGTTTGCTTTGAACATGACATTTCCGACTCCAACACAGCCTCTCTGCTCGAACAAGGAAATCCCATAGGAAGTGTTGCGTGCACTGCTGTAGTCTTTGTTAATAATGCTCAATCAAGGCACATAAAAACGTTTCTTTCCAACAATTCTAAAAATAATACCAGGATTGTTAAAGGGAGACAATATGTACAAGTACAGGGGCTAATTCCAAAGCACTCCGGCATACGGGCTTGCAACAAGACTGTTATTGTTCCGTCTAACCGACGGGCGGAATGACATGTAGTTACATGTTTTGAGAGGTGCACGTCAGGCTACGACGTAGGGTACGCCGTAGGGTACGTGACTACGGGGACCAGTGACTACAGGGGCCTTTAGTGTGTGTGTATGTGTGCCCACAAAGCATTTGTTTTGGTTTGAGCTGCAGGTACTTCAAACGTGATCATATATAATCCTTTAACTGGACTAAAAGTCAGGAGACCTTGTATGTTACACTCACTCACTGGCCTAGAACCTTTATTAAAGCCCTGTGTTATCGAGCTTCAGCTCCTGTCCAGGCTTTATCATCTACAAGCACAAGTGCGCGCACACACACACACACACACACACACACACGCACACTACAAATGTAGGCAAGGCGTGAAAGATACATTCAGCAGCCCAGATTAGCATTCTAGAGACCAATCGTGAAGGTGCGGTGAACGTCTCGGCTAATTCATAACCTCTGGTGTGTTTTGCTTCAGAGCGAATACATGATCACACTGCACCCTGGTGAGTCGCAAAAGTTCATAGATTAGGCCTGTCAAAATTGAATATTCACCAAATATTCAAAATATTGAGAAAAATAACAGTTTTTACAAAAATATGCATTTTATGTGCTGAAAACTGATCTGCACGTCATAGCCGTAAAAGATCCCCCCAGGGCCTGACTGGTTTTCAACGGTCTACTCATACTACATTCAGACGTACACTACTATGTTTTAAAACAGGTTTTTTTCAAACTTTTTTTTTAAATCCTTCCACACCAGCAAATAAAAAAAAAAAATTGTATCCACAAGAAAACAATTCTCTGTAAACTGTGTCAAGAGCATGCCAAGTGTATTTTGTGTCACAATTTAAACGGGATCTAAAAATATTTGTATTCTCACCGTTGACTACCATACATATTGTTTCCAAACTAACGTCCAATAATACTGAAGTCACAACGGCTCTCTATTTAGAGTAGACCGATATTACCCAGCATGCAGCAGGCCAGCTAGACTGTGACAGCAACTCTGTAACAGCAACATGACATCATGTCAAGCGCAGCAATGTTCTGCCCTGCGATACCTGTCCAATGTTTCAATACCTTCCCTCATTCAGTCTATGGGGAAGAAGCTATCAACCCAGTGAAAGAAGCTGATGGTAAAGCCGTGGTGGTAAACATGTGAAACATGTAAGTACACTTTGATAAAACATACATTTAAACAAAACTAGAATTCATGTTGTGGTTCACAATTTTATATGGTGAGTCTGGGATTTTTCTTTTTACCAGTACTGATGAACTGGAGAGGCGTATGAAATACAGAAGAATATATAAACATGCTCAAAATAACAGGAATTATAAAAGCAATATGATGTGTTCTATTTCATAACCCGGTTATGGCTTTGCTGGCTGTCAAGCAGCATTTAAGACACATTATCCAGAAGTAGCTATCTTTCTGTACCAGCTTTGCCGTTATATATGCAGATAATGCCTCCTTTCCAGGAGTTAAATTCCTGCCTTCTCCCTTGTGGCTGACGCAAGCTAGGTAGGCGACATCTCCGCTGGCTGCGTTTGCGAATACGTTAAGCTTTTATTTCCCTCTAATAGCTGTGAAAGTCCGCATTTCATTTCCTGCATGTATCAGCAGGGCAAACAAGCCTCGAGCAGTCAGTACACTGTTTTGTTCCACCGCAATATCCTGCTCCCACCAAGTACAGTGGAGGTTTAGTTGCTCATGCCACTATTTGTTAGCTGCACATACAGTAAGCATGCGAGCAATATGACTATTCACTTACTGATTCACCGATACAGTCACTGATTGAATTGTAATAATTTTTTAAAGCGATATATATGATTTTCTAGGGCAGGTTAATGCCGCTAGTAGCTGATGTGGCTAGGGCAGCTAGCAGAGTTCCTTAACAGGGGCCATGGTAATTAGAGGGATAAAGCATATCTGCCTCTAGGGAATGGTTTTTCATATTTTTATGGCTTTTACCTAGTTTTCTGTTGTTTCTTATTTTTGATTTGTTCCTTTCATCCTTTGTTGTTCAAATGTTTTTAACTGTAAAGCACGTTGAGTTGCACATTGTGTATAAAAGGTGCTATACAATATTATCATTACCACTAGATGTCACACTAAGCGCACCAGCATCACAGACCACAACAAATGCTCTGTGAGTAAACACCATGCATGTTAGTGCACGTGAGGCCGGCTCGGCTATGAAAACACAAATCAGAGGATCTTGGATCACAACACACACAGAGGAAGCGTGATGTCATCATCTGATCAGCACGCAGTTACACCATTATATATCGACATAGATAACGGTTTCATTACTGCTATACTAATGTTTAAAATATCATCTATATAGCACCTTTTTAACGCAGTGAAAGGTGTGAGTGAGCGATATCACGCTTACCTGAACTCTTATCAGGCTTATTTAATGTATCAATCTGTCTTGTTTATCTCTGGGGACCTTGAGGAAATGTAGAGGATGTGCTGTCTGCTGTGTATAGCATCGGGGTTGCCTCTGCACGTCGTCTAATTAAAGGCATAATTACGATCAGGTCATCAAAACTGGGTAACACAGGGTAAGTAACGGATTACATGTAATCTGTTACATGTAACTGATTACAAAAAAACTGACTGTAATCCATTACATTACCAGTTAAAATATTCTAATAAGATTACTGGTATTTTTTTAAATGTATTTTGAATTTTAAAATTTTCTGCTTTCATATTTCAAAGGGCGGTTTACAGAAGAAAAATGCATATCAATTGGCTGTTATCTTAATTACCTTTCATTAACGTCAGCCATTTACTGAAAAAAATAGTCCTACTTTGATCTGCCTCCCTTAGAAAACGTACACGGTCACAAAAATACAAAGATGTTGTGCGCCAATGCAGTAAATTGTTTTGGATGGTGTTTCAAAGAACATTTTTATAGAGTAAGTAATCCAAAAATTGAGACATCTTGCTCAAATATGCTGGTTTAACTGGTTTAAGTTGTGCAGTTAACCTTACTCTCAGACACCTCAAGCACGCTCTGAGGGTTTGAGCCTCGCTGCTAATATGTCCTAACCTGATATGCCAGATGAACTGTCACAAGTCTGTCTGGGGAGAAAACCGCTGCATACTACCAAGCAAGGTAACCATCATTGTGTGCGATAAGAGGCACCCACTTTCCATCTGGTCGATGGTATCGTTCCCCTTTATTCACTAAACACAGGTCCAAATATTAATTTGCTCCACAAGCTACTACATTTTTAAACGGGCAGTAATACATTGTTAGGATGCCCAGCTGGTCTGGCCAGACTGGTTTAATCTGTTGTAAGGTGTGTGTGTATGTGTGTCAGATGTATGAGTATTTTTTTGTCTCTGAGGTCCTGGGATGTCTGTGATTCCTTGTGATTTTCTGCTGCAAATCAATTTCCATCTATCTATCTATCTATCTATCTATCTATCTATCTATCTATCTATCTAATGAGTGGCCTTGCGCAACATGGACGAGGACGAGCACTCGGGCTGTTGAAATTACCAATATTTACAACTAGAGCTTTGCTTTATTTGCTTCTAAGCTTCTTGGCAGTTTATTTTTTTTTAAGCTTACGTGTTTCCTTTCAGAGTGTGATGTTTTAAAAGGTGTCACAGCTTCTCCAGCACTGTTTCATGTTTTTTGTATTTCTTCTTTGCCTTTGCCTTTTTACAGTACATTATTGTATGCAGGTTCAACTGTGAACTTTGAAGTAATTGCTAACTAGAATTTTTAATACATTTTGTATGAAGTGCTGATTTGTAACTTTGTTCAATATATAAACTTTCATGAGAGCGTTTTTAATTATGACATTCCCCCTAAAGACACTTTTTCTCTTTAAAATAATACGAACATTTCAACTCAAAGTAGGTGGCTGCTTTAACAGTTGCATAAAGCCATTATTTCACCTTTTACTAACTATATAACATAAACTACAGATAAAAATTAAACATATTAGATTTGGCTTTAGGGAACTGGCCAACTAAACAATTAAAAAACTTGACAGAACAAACAAAAAATGTTTAGTTATTTTTACAGAAATGTGCACAATAAGCTACATCAATCAGTCAAAACAACAAAATAACTGCATTCCTTGTCCACATTAATCAGAAGATGAAAAGTTCTAGTCTTTCCAGCCTCTCCATATTCCTCTCAAAACAAGGCAACAATACATATATTTAATGCAGATGGGCGATTGTTATGCTGGACCCAATGCTCATTAGCTTCTGAATCTCATCTAAAAATGTGTACTGCAGGAACTGTGTACCGTAAGAGACCATTCGGGTCACTGAGTTGACGATTAGCCGATGGCTGTGTTCTGTCCGTCAGATAGCTGCTTCTAGTTGGACATCTGATTTGTCACATTTCAAAGGCAAAATAATAGCTCCTGTTATTGTCGTACTCAGACAACCAAAGGAACTAACGAATAATGGTAATTTGTGATGTGTTGATATATGTTTTCATGCTGTTCCGTATGTTCACTCATGTATAACCTGCATGACCAGAGCCCCCTCCCCACACACACACACACACACAGTATACTCCATCGGAGCAAAAAGTAATGCAGTCTCTGACACATGCACATTTCGTGTGGGTGTGCATGTGTATGTATGTGTGTGACTCTACTGGGAAGTGTTTGTTTTTTGCAAATATAAAACAACAAACAAACTAACTACATGTTTTCATATCACATCATTCATGCATACAACAAATATTAGCACATAAGCCTATAGAGATAGGATAAGTAAAGCAAAAGCCACAACCCCCCCAAAAAAACTGTTGTCTAACATCCACTGACTCATTGCTCACATTCATATATTAGACTTGAATAATTATAAATGTGTGAAACATCTTATACATTTGGTTATTCTCATATGGTGCAATGCTGCTCATCAAGGCATCTCACTGGAATGTTCCGGCCAGCAGGCATAGTTAATCAAGTATAAAGTTATGTTTGACATTGAAATGGTTTTGTTAAGACGTTTGAAAATACTGATCACTGGTACATCTGGGTATCTCAAGATCCACTGTTTGGTCCCCACCAGCCTGTCTAGGAATACCATCTTGAACCGGTAATCAGTAATCAGCAGTCAGCTAATTTGTTTGATGCTGATTGGCCCAAAACACTGGCGTATTCGAATACCAACTAGTTGCAAGCACCTTGAATGTGGATGGAAGGGACCTGGGCTCCTGCTGGTTTTAACCAATCAGCATTGCTGCTCATGAATTTGTGTTTCCATGCAAGGTGGGGTGATTACCTGGAGTTCTATGGGCAGTGCGACACAATCAAAGAAAGTACCTTAAGTCCTGTAGGCTGTGTGAGAGTGTCAACAAACACACACACCACACACACACATATTTGCAAATGTGATAATAAAAACAATATTCCCACAGAGAGAATGTTGCGCCACTGCCTGGAGATTCTGCATTCACACGCAGATAATTGTATGTAACGTTCAGGGCCCCGCCGCCGATTTTAAAAACGTTGCGTACCACAGACATAATGACTTGAACGGTATGTTATATGTTTATCCTACATAACCACACACTAGACGATCCAGTGAAGTTGCAGGACCACACTCTTGGCGATTATCCCAAACGATTAAAGAGTGGCGATTCCAGGGACGTGGGATCTCACAGAAACTTTCGTGTCAAACGGAAGTAAGACAAACAGGGAGGTGGACTGTCAATCATGCAGTCAATACACAGATGGCCGTCGCCATAGTAGCACTTGAGTGTGCTACATATCTTGCACAGAGAAACAAAACTATTAATATTGCAGCGTGATCTGGAAGGTGGGCCACAGCCACGGAAGCTACGTACCCTACATGGTTGCTAGTATCTATGGCGACGTTGTGACTCCCAGTCAGCTCACGTCTCATTGGCTATTGCGAGATAACGCTGGTGTTCCAATCGCTGTACCCTTCACACTACAGGATTTCAAGTCGATTCTCATTTTGGGAGCCTCCGAGCAGTCAGCAACGATAAAATTCAGTCTATAAACACCTCACACTACAGGATAATTTGGGCAGACGATAGGTTCAGACCAGCCTCGCCCCCCGCGCCAAATTGGACCCAGAATCTGGATAAAAAAATTTATTCTGTCTCCTCTATATAATGTCTCTGGTACTTCTCCCATAGAGTTCTATTGAGGACACTCTAAGTGGTCTGTCTCCT
>JAODUK010002706.1:0-11914 GCA_027564635.1 Typhlichthys eigenmanni | reverse complement strand
TGCTGCATTTGTTCCATTTAAAATATTGTTTGCTTATAATTGCTGGTATACGACCTGTCCAACTACTGACAAATGTATTACATGTAAGTCGCTTTGGATAAAAGCGTCTGCCAAATGCTGTAAATGTAAACATCAATGTAAATGTGAAGAAGAGCTAGATGAAGCGATACAAACAGTTGTAGCAGTGCCGATTGATTAAAGACTGTTTCACAATGAACCTGAGATCTCCAGTATGCCCATTACGATGCAAGGACTGCAAACAGTCATCGATGGAGCGTGTCCAGACCCTGTTCACCAAGGGCATTTCTGGTCTGGTTACACCAGGCTAGGGTTGGAGGGATCCATGCTACACCATGTTCTTATCAAGTGGCAAATATATCTACTGTAGCTTTCAGAAATGTCCCTGAGACCCAGACATGGAAAGCCAGGGCATAGGCATGTCTGTATCTGTTCAGAGCATGTGATTGGTTGAACGTGGGCGTGTCTGTATCTGTTCAGAACGTGTGATTGGTTGAACGAGGGCATGTCTGTATCTGTCCAGAGCATGTGATTGGTTGAACGTGGGCATGTCTGTATCTGTTCAGAGCATGTGATTGGTTGAACATGGGTGTGTATGTATCTGTTCAGAGCATGTGATTGGTTGAACGTGGGCGTGTGCATGTGTATGGTTTTGCGGTGCTTGCAAGTGTCTGGCTCTCACATCACCTTCTCTCTCTCTCGCTTGCGCCCCCCCCCCTTCTCTCTCTCTCTCGCGCTTGCCCCCCTTCCCTTCCTCCGATCACAGCTGAGCTTCGGGGGCATCCCGCTGCCTGGCAAGCCCGGAACCTTCCTCAGGAAGAACTTCCATGGCTGCGTGGAGAACCTCTACTACAACGGGATCAATATCATAGACCTGGCCAAGAGGCGCAAGCCGCAGATCTACACCGTGGTGAGTCCACCCGTGCATTATTAATGTGTACAGCTCCCCCTGCTGGTCAAAAGCATGGTGGCAGGAGTCCAGTGCTATCGTAATACTAGTCTCAGCGTCTTTCGTCCATTAGCACTACGTCACATTAGCAACTCTGTGCTGAACGTCTGATACATATACCCCTGAAAGCCTGGCACTGGACTCTCAGACTTTCGGGAAGCGATACTGTCGATTTCCATTGGCATCAGCATTGTCACTTACAAACGTGTATACATAATTTCCGGTGCGATGCTATTGCTCTGCTTTATTCACTATATTATCTCAAAATAAACATTTATTTCAAGCATTAACTGTAGACTACTAATTAAACTAACTAAAAACCTGTTGACAGCCAGAATCCTGTTGTTTAGTTTTTCAACAAATTTCAACAAATTTCTCATTGGAATTACGTAGTTAGTAGGTAGTCATTCGTCAAAATACCTCGCTTGTGAAGTAGGCGGGTACTGATGCAGTTAGCCAGTGCTGTCTCCTCTGCCAGACTGTTTATTCAGAGAAGAAGTGTTGTTTACCCAAGCCACAGATCTACATTATGGTGGAGAGGGCTCTTGCTTATTTATAACACCAGAAAAGAAGGTATTGAACAACGTCATTCATCTCTATGGTGGTGCAGTTCCGGTCTCTATAGCGGCCGTGTCGCCCTACGTCACTAACAACGTTTTGCACTAGAAATTCTTAATTCGTTATGCAGCCTTCTGGCCTGCATAACGGGAGATCTTCATTGGGATCAGTGTCCTCTCTCCCCCATCCCAAAATCGAAGGCGGAAGTCATCTACATTTTGGCGCCTCTGTCTTCATTCCATTCTCTCTGTCCTGCCAGTGATAGCCCGGTCCCTTACACGAGAAGCTAATTTAAGCAGGGGAGCTGAGGTTAATAGCACCTGAGCTGACAGAACAAAAGAGGTCGTTGCGTAACAACAGGAAGAGACGGGAACATAGTCCGTGGTCGAAATGAACTTAAGCGCAAAGAAAGTGTGATTGTCGCTGCTCTCTCTGCTCCTGGGAGGTCAGCTCTTGTTGGCAGCAGGGCCAGATGTAGTCAGTGATCCATTCAGCATAAGTTATTATTACCGGCTGCCTCTTAGCCGGGAGGTAAATTGAATTGTTGAAGGTGGCTCCTTGGAGAGGTGGTCAGGGTCCTGTTGTGCCTGTGACTGTATATGTTACACGTGATCCCGCGTGAATGGAAGATGCCAGAAATAGGAGGAGCCGAGCGACTGTATAGCACTTCACAGTTTACCAATTATTCAACCAGATATACATTATATATTTATCTCATCAGAACACGGCGCTAACACAAAGCTATAATGTTAGCATGAACAACTAAATTAGCGTTAGCATGAACAACTAATTTCCAATAGGTTACTGTAAATTCCTGCCCTGCCTTGCCTGCTATCCAAGACACATTGCGTTCAAAGTCACGCTGGGCACCTTTGCATCTGTGCCGGTGGGTTAAAAACCTCTGCAGCGCCCGACCGTGTCCGCAAGATCGATGATGCTAACGCCGCGCTGACGTTTTCCCCCGTATACAGGAGCGGGCGTCCCCAGTAGTCACCGTAGCTGCCCCAAAGCCCCGGAGGCCTGTGGCACTGACATTTAACCCTCCCCTCTGTATCCGCGGAGAGAGAGAGAGAAAGAGAGAGAGAGAGAGAGAGAGAGAACAGTACAATATAAACCCCTTCCTGTCCGGCCACCCGCTATTTCTCCCTGTCTCTTTGCATATCTTTATATCTTATATCTTCATATTTCTATTTACTCTAATAAGGGGGAATAGCAGGGCGTCATTTGCATTAGCCTCTTAATTAACCTGCATGCACTGTATTGCGGCGATCTTGATCGGGGCAAGGTGACACCGTTTCCCCGGTCTCCAGGGCAACGTGACCTTCTCCTGCTCCGAGCCCCAGCTGGTGGCCTGCACCTTCCTGAGCTCCAGCAGCAGCTTCCTGTCGCTCCCGGCAACAGCAGCGGCGAGGGACGGGGCGGGCCTGTGGGTACGTCTCCAGTTCCGCACGTGGAACCCCGAGGGCCTGCTGCTCTCCGCCAGACTGGCCCCGGGGCCCCTGCAGCTGATGGTCAGCAGCAGCCGGCTGATCCTTGCCCTGCACACCTCCCACCAGCAGGGGGCAGCAGAGGTGTCCGCTGGTAAGGGTCACAGCGATACACGCACGCACATACGTTCAGAGTAAGAACTTCAGAGTAAAAAAGTACGTTCAGAGTAATAACTTATGTTGGGGGTGTTTCACTTAAACGGACATGGTGGTTCGTACTGTGTCGAGAGTAATGGTGTGTGTGTGTATTTGTATGTGTGTGAGATTTGTGGGGGGTGGGGGGGGGCGGCTGGAGACATGCTCCAGGCACACAAACAGCTATGGGGGTTCCATCTTTTAACCGTGAGGTGTAATTTGCCGGCGCGGCTCTACAGTATATGTGCTGTAATTACAGCAGTGGCATAGTAAATGAAAATATGTCCCCAGTTAAACAAACCGTGAAACATCTGCACACCGCTATGAGAAGGGAAATTGGGAAATTTGCATCAAGTACTGCGAGAACCAGAAACTCAGGGGCTCATGCATATGGACTGGATAGGAATTTCCCCTGCTTTATTATACTGTTATTTGTTTTGGAAACTACGGTAAGTTTGTGGCGGATATATTCAAAGTTGCTCAAATTCATGGTGAATACATTTACAGTGCAATGCATTAGGCTAGTAGTTATGATTAATGTCAGCGTATTGTTGAAATTACTGTTAAGCACTGTCAGCATCAATAAAAAGTATTTACTGTATGTAGGATGACAATACATAATTGCATTGTAATGAATGAATTGTTAATTGCCTGATAAAACTTTTATAAATGCTAATGTGATGCCCTTGTAACCATAATATTCTGGTTACAATAAATTGCTTATGCCTTGACTTTATGGAGCTACTTTATATCAGAGACTTTAGGTTTTGGCATTGAAACAAAAACAAAACATTTGCATTATGGTTTAAAGTTAATTTGTTTTTCAATGGCAATGTTCTATTTTGTGTTAAAATAATAACAATAAAAATGAATTAAATGACAAAGTCGAACAAAGTCTGATTTTGCATGATTGCATTTTCAAATCTGGATTTGTTCTTATTCATTTCATGTCATACATCTCTCTCTGTAGTTGATTGGCTAACCACATCAAGTGTTGCTAAAGCTATCATTACAAATTGATGTACACTAATATCAGGTCAAGTCAGGTCAAGTCAGGTTTTGACTGTAATGCTATGGGGGGTACAATGTTCAATCACAAATGTACCTACAGTCCATTCATTCTAAAGCTATAGTAATACATTGTAAATATACAGTAGCACGCCGTTTTCTTCTTGTTTCTACTGTAGCAACATACTGGAGTGCAGCAGTGTGGACATAACTCACTGTTGAAAGGTAGAGAGTGTCCGTCTGCAGTAAGTATGTCCCTTGGCCGGCGCAAGATTTAGCTCTGGCTCTGCCAAGTGCTCTGCCGGCTGGTTGGCCTCGTGTGCACGGCAGCTTAGCGGGCTAGCAGCCAGTAGCAAACAAACATTAAGCAAAAGAGGATGACTGGATCTCAAGTGTGTGCGTTTCCGCTGTGCATTTATTAGAAGCTCAAACAAATGCTTTTTTTTCCTTCTGAAATACAGGGAGGTTTATGTTAATTGTTTCAATGTTTCAGTTACAAAAACATACAATAATAATAATTTAAAAAAATATTCATATATAAATTAAATGAAATCTATATATATATATTTTTATTTTATTTATTTTGTTCACATAATAACAAAACATTATGTGAAGAGAAAGCGTTATACTGAACAGACCAAAACCTGCAGGCTGTAAGTTGTTTAGAATAAAAATAGTATAATTTTGAAATTCTTGAAACACTACTTACTTGCTTAATGAAGAACTAACACTAAATGGCAAATGTTTCTTCTTTAACCCATTAATCATAAATAAATAAATGCTGTTTGTTATTATTCAAGTCAGTAAAAGCACAGAAATAACACAGCAGAATTTGAATATTTCTATTTTTAAACAGAATTATGAAGAATGATGGTGTAGTGATCAAATATTCAGTAATATTATATCCCTATCAAGTGCATATTCTCAAGCAAGTACAGTATGAAAACATTGCTTTCCTGCTTGCTACAATTTCAACTGTTAAGAAATTTTTCAAAATATAATACAAAGTACGAAATGTAATAACTGTCAATTTCCCTTTATAAATTGCTGTGCTGTCCTGCCTATTAAGTAAAGCAATGGGCTTTGTCGGAACTCAGCATTCGTTTTAAGCAGAATGACTTCCTTCTCGGTATACAGTAGTTTGTGAGTGAATTCAACCAAATGTTGAGGAGGCGTGCGACACAATAATGTAAAGTGACAAAATAATGATGGCTGCTCAACTAAAGCTAGACTGCTGTTATATTGTGCAGTGTAACAGTTCATCTCAGCTGTAGACGCCTTGCCTTTAAGTTCCGCAAGATACATTTCTGGTTTGATTCATTTTGTTGCCCACAGTAGTTATGATGAATATACATGTACAGTATGTGGATTTAGTCCTTTTTTCCTGACGAGGGAGGCAGCAGCGTCAGTTGGGCCTTGCGGGACTGATCATATCCCACACCAGAGTCCAGATGTGTCGGAGAACAAACAAAGGTCATCCTCCATCTGTTGCTAGTCGGAGGTTTCGCTGAAGCGTTGTTTACAGCAGGTGTGCTTTTCGTGTTTGTTATACACAATAACGCTCTGAAATCCAGCGTGTGTACTGTATGTAAATGTGCTGAATGGTAATTCTCCTCTCACCTCGTCACCAGATGGCAAGCACAGAGGGGTTTGTAGACACACTGCAGACAGACACAGCTTGCATGCCCTTGACTGTTATGGGCCTGCGTTCTGTTAAACCAGAGACAAAGATTACACATCCGTGGTTTTGTCACCAGGTTTCATGTTGTAAGGAAAAACAAAGAAGACCCTCATACTGACAGTGGAAGAAATTCTACATGAAGAGATAAATATATGTATCTAATAGAAACACTGATGATCTCCCTAGCCCTTAGCACTCCAATAACAAACCTCTCTAACTTCTATAGAAAAAAAATAGAATATATACTTCTAGCAACTATTTGCTGGTAAATTGTATATGTGCTTAATCCCCTGGTATAATAATTTATGGATGTTTGTTGCAAAGGTATAACAGTAGTTAACCCTAATGACATGGTGCTGTTGTTATTGTAGCAGAATGTTGGCTGCCTACAACTGGTGCATGAGTTCTTCTACTGTTGACTAATGTAGTGTTTGTAAGTCGCTTTGGATAAAAGTGTCTGCTAAATTATGTAAATATCTGATAAATTATTTTAGTGCTGCATAGCAATGTCTTACAAACTCTTACAAACACATACTGTATGTTTGAACATGTCTTGTTATACAAACAATACATACAGTACAGTATATTCCTTGAAATCTGTCTGTCACTTGTTAAAGATTTTCCATTAGCAATCTGCCAGTTAAGGGAAGTATATTGGGCCAAACATTTAGCTCAACATAGCATTTCACTCTGCTCATTAAAAAGAAAAACCGATATTATCATATCAGTCATAATAATTTCAAATGGAAGCTGCTGACAAATTGCAGAGACATTGTGAATGTGAATGTGTAAACTATCCCTGTAAAAGATTTTTACAATTAAAACGTTCTGCTTGGCTAAACTGAGCTGCTCCTTCGTCAGGTCACAGAGTGAACGATGGGCTCTGGCATTCTGTGAGTCTGGACATGAGGAATCAGAAGATTACCCTGACGCTGGACAATGAGCCGGCTTCCACTATTGAACTGGGGCGCAACCTGGAGGCAGAGGACACTCTTTACTTTGGAGGTCAGGACACGTTTGGTCAGAAAATACAACGAAACCAAAAGTGGAGATGATCGAACAGATTAGATAAAAAGCAGCATCTGAATGAAACACTCATTACGATGCATGATGCATGACGTGTCCAGAACAGACACAATAGTAACTAAGATGTGTTCGAAATGTACATTTGTTCCCTATATATTGCACTATACAGTATAGTGAATCAGCCATTTTGTAATGCAGCTCCCGGTGCATGTGCTAGTGGAAAAAGTAGTGGATAAGTGTCCGAAATGTACATTATCAACGGCTGTCTGCCCTCATTCACTAGTTAGTATTCAATTTAGTGAACACCAGAGCCATGGAAAGAACAAAGTTACGCCATCTCCGTTCACTCCAATGGAACGTTTTTTCACAGCAATGGCGGACCCTCAAAATAGTTCCCTGGAAGTTAGCCGAAATACTAAAAATACCCTATACATTTTATTTTAAATGAAAATAGGTGCATTTATTAACTAATTACAAAAAAAAGAAATTATATATCTGTATATATATTATTCAAACTGCCCACCAAGCACTTTCTGAACTATTGTGCCATAGGTTTTGCCTCTCCATGAACCTTGTTTGAAAATCTTGAATTTCCGTTGGTGTAACTCTGTTATTTCCATGGCTCTGGTGAACACTATTTAGGGAATGAGTGAATGAGATGTGTGTGTGTGCACATCTGACTTAAAGGGGGAGTCATCGATTGTAAGATAATCTGCTACTTGTTTGGTCAGAACACAAACAAAGTGGTGCAGACCGCACCACACAGCACTATCCTTGGCAATGTGCATTGAAGGGAGAGGTGTGTCTTTTTTGATGAGTTCAAATATAACCAGTCTTTCTGACTGCCTTGCTGACTCCACCTTTAAACTATTTGCAGTTACAGTAAATGAAGTGGCTTCTTTGCCCTTCCATGTTGGCCACATGTGCTCCATTCAGAGTCTTAGTGCATTTAAAATTCAAAGTGCTGCCGAGAGATTTACTTAATACATCAGTACAAACTTTAGCTTCCCACAACTTGCCTTGTAAATCTCAAGTCTTCTGATTGCTGGTATTTTACTAAGCTGCTTTTAAAGGCTTCAGCTTGCATAATGGAGCCTTGCTGGTTTTTATTCTGGCATGTTGCCTTTGCTAGCTAGTTTTCAAAAAAAGGGTCCTTGCCGTTTTATCGCTTTGGTAAATAGTGGTTTGTGGATATCCTTCAAGACTGCTACCTGTAAGCCTATTTTGTTGCATTAATTCAGCTGGAGCTGCTTGGGAAGATGTTCCCTTCTGTAACAAACGTCCTGCTGTGTTTCATTAGGTTGTCCCCCGTCCTCGGCTATCTCTAAGAACCCCACGCTGGCGTTCCAGGGATGCATGCGCCTCATATACATCAACAGTCAGCCCGTGAGCCTCAATCACATTCAGCAAGGGCTGCTGGGAAACTACAATGGGCTTCAGTTTGACACATGCGGCATCCATGACAGGTGAGACAATTAAAAACAGGTGCCTTTTGACACGATAGGCTTAGACCTCCCTTCCAGGCAAGGTGCTGGCTGTAACAGCGATGTTAAATTCACAGTGGTTATTCTTAACTGCAAATCCAAAAACCCTGAGTTATCCTCTCAAACAGCAATTAAATTAGATTGACTGGTTACTCTCTGTTTCGTATATTCTTTTTCTTGCTCTTAGCAATTTGTTTCTCGCTTATTTCTTTCCTTTTCCGGAGGACCAGTTTTGTACAAGCTAAAGTAGGCTATTTAAGCCTGTATTGCTTGGGGACTGAAAAAGCTTTTTCGGGAAGGGAGGGTTGGAGTATATCACCGCAGTTGGAGTATCACCGGGCATATAACCTTCATTCTGCTTTTTAAATGAGTGTTTTATACATTTAATTTAATTTGTGATAACACTGTATTCTCAGATGAGCTAACCGGTAGAAAAGCCTCTGATCTGTTCACATGTTTGGGTGCATGTGGCCATGGAATCAAAAAGCTTTAGTTAAATCAAAGTGCCTTTGAACACTTTCTGGATGATGCAAAGCACCGTAAACTTTTCCGGAGACTTCAGTTGACAGATTATTTTTCAGATTGCTTTGCGCAATATGCGTTTCTACATAAACGCAGCATTTACATCCAATGTATCTTACGTTGTTGTCAGCATTTTAGTCCAGGCTATAAACATATATAGACATTTGTGTGGAAGTAATGCTATAGTATGATACGTGGATTTGCTATATCTTACAATTGACCTTTCCCAAGCCCCGTCCCTTTTTACATGTCCTCCAATAACAGTTGAGCATTTTTTGAATCTGACAGAACCTTCCGTCAACTGTCTGTTTTGCTGTAATAACTTTCAATGGTGTTTTTACCTACCTAGTTACAGTAACTAGGTAGGACAAGTGAAAGAGGCGGGGCTTGGGAAAGGTACATTTGTGTACAAATGTTTTAGCTTTGTGTTTTAACCAAGCATATTAAAAAATATTGTAAAAACAAATCACAGGAAACAATATGGTGATGGGTCGTTATTGATTGTATTTTTTGTTACAGTTTTACAGTTTTACAAATACAGTTTTGTGATTGGTTTGTTCACTCCACGTGAACACATCTTGCGTCAGAATTACATGCTTGACCCTGCATCTGTTGTATTTGTTCGTCACAGCCATACCGGTATTTTCCCTGTATTGTTACTAGGTTGCGAGGTGGGATACTGGTGGAATGGATATATAGGTATATCGACCCCTTTTCATTCACACACTACCAAATGCAGGAATGGTCCCTTTAAAATACCGGGATATACGACATGTGTATATATACACAGTCTATGGGTGATGTCACGAAGGGATTGTCCGTTCATATTTATAGTCTATGTCCAATAGGTCGTTTGACTGCTGGCATCTGGACCACACAGAGCGTCGCCAACCACCAAACCAAAAGCTAGCACGATGTGCTAAATGTGCATGCTGTGGTAGAACCGGTACATTTTCATATTTGTGGGATTATATATAGACTCTTATGTATCCATAGCATGACTTACCTATTATGATGAAACATGAGGTGAATGGTTCTCCGTGCCTTTACACTGCCCTAGGTTAAAATGACCAGGCTGTTTAATCAGCATATTGATTGTTGTGCCACACCTGTCCACTAGGGGGTTTACCTTGGCTGGGAAGACTTGAGAGAAATAAGATATTCGTGTGCATGCTTGCATCAATTCTTCCAACTCCTGTAATATGTAATTAACTTTTCTATTTTACTGGTATTTATGACTGCATTGCTTTGACAGAAGAAAGATAAGGCTCTGGTCATACAACATTCTGTGCTGTGTCCTGGCAACTGTCATTGGATTGCATGTATGTATTCCTCAAGCAGATGTTGCAGTAACTGTGCAGTGCTGACAAGCCTTCTCTATCTGTGACTGAATTAAAGTCATCTGTGAACAGCATATTGTTTTCCCCCCTTGACCTGTGATATGAGCAGTTGATTCAATGGTCCCACCTAAGCAGGTCGCTGATAGCTGATATAGATGAAGTCCTCTTGTACCAACAGCTTTCTTCTGGGAATGCAAGGGCCCAGACTGATCTCATAGCACATAGCACATTCCCATTTAACCACTAAAACGTAATTGCCCTTTTTATTATGAAGGTGAACAAGCAGGGTAATTTTGTGGTTTGCACAATCCCTGCTGTGTCTGGAGAAAAGGAGACAGGTGGAAATGTTGTAATCATTGTCTGGGATATTGTCTGTTGAACAAGTAAGTTGCATTTAAAAGAAGATCAGACTGATGGATAGCAACGGCCCTCATAAAATGTAATGGCAGGATTAGTCATTCTTGAGAACGTCTTGCTAACTTTGACCTCACAACAAACCTAAGGGCATTGTTGTTGATAGTGGTGTTTGCCACTGTGTTAATGTTCCTATTCATGGAGCCCGGGATGTGTGGAAGTACTGGGTTATAGTCTTCATCACTATGGTTCTGAAATAGCGATACAAATGTCAACGGTTTCATGTCGCGTTCTGGAGGACAGAACCGCGGCCCGCACACACGCACACATAACCCGCTGCCATGCAGCCTGTTGAGCTATCGTATATGTTGCTACTAAATAAAACTACATTTTAAATCCACAATTAACAATATAACTGCTGAGTCTTTCTATAGTTATCAAAACACAACACCAAGCGATCTATAGAGGACACACTTATTTTAATTAATGTATTAAAGCTCCATCACTACTATCTATCTATCCATCTATCTGTCTGTCTGTCTGTCTGTATGTCTGTCTGTCTACTGTATCTATCTGTCTGTCTGTCTGTCTGTCTGTCTGTCTATCTGTCTGTCTGTATCTATCTATCTATCTATCTATCTATCTATCTATCTACAGATATCTATCTATCTATCTATCTATCTATTTATCTTGAAATTAGACAATAAAATAACATCATACTTTATATAAAAACAGCAATGTGTAGGTGTATTCTTGCTGATAAATGACAGACACATGTTCACATACATGGAAAGATATAGGCCTGATCCTTCACTGTGTTCACTTCAACAGTCCCCCTGCCTTTCATGTGTGTCAAATATCCATGTCCACCCAGGAATGAAAACTGTCCCAACTGTCCCAATTGTTTATTTTGACTGCTGTGTCGGTTCCACTGCAGAGCATGTGAGCGAAGTGCAGTGGGAGCGATCGGGGAGCGCGAGTGGGCAGGTTTCGGACAGAGCGCAGAGCGGCATTTAAAAGAAACATGTTCTCATTCCCAACTAGTCAAAAACTGCAGCTTGGTCAAGGACCTTTCTCGTCAGTTTTCTATGCGTTAGAATGCCTTTGGCGTCGTAGCATGAAGACTTCAGTCATTGACTGTTACGGCAAGACTACGGAGTTATCACAGGTTTATTTTTAGCTATATGGGCATGCATGCGTGTCGTGGTGCCAGTGGCGGGCCGTGCATTAAACGCCTAGGCCTTCACTGATACAGAAACACACTTACACACTACTTTGCATCACCTCAATTGTGTACAAAACGGGCTATTTTCCAGCGTATTTAAAAATCAATAAACCCGCATCAGCAATTA
>JAODUK010002705.1:0-11914 GCA_027564635.1 Typhlichthys eigenmanni | reverse complement strand
CAGGACCAGGTGGAGAGATTATATCTCCACACTGGCCTGGGAACGTCTCGGGATCCCCCAGTCAGAGCTTGCTGATGGTGCTTGGGAAAGGGAAGTTTGGGGTCCCTTGCTGAAGCTGCTGCCCCCGCGACCCGACTCCGGGTAAGCGGGAGACGATTGATGGTAAATCTTTGAGTTGTAGTTTATTATAGTGTAATATAATGATCACTAATTAATTAATGGTTATTAGATCTGAGAATTACATCACACTCCCTATGTGTGTGTTGTTATCCCAGCTCCTCTGTTTTGATGACTGGTCCAGCCACCTGTGCATGTTAGTGCTTGTGTGGGGGGCCCACAAAGCATGCTGGTGCCTCTTAAGTGTGACATCTAGAGTCAGGAAGTCATAAAGATACACATCAAGTAATACATGGAAAGCAAAATTAATCAGTATGGCTAAATATAAGCATACATTCATGGCTCAAATTCCTGACACGATCCGAACCGTGAGTTTTGTGATCCGTTGCACCACTAATAAACAGTGTGTTACTTTTTTTTTTTTTTTTATATTTTGTGATATTATCATAATTGTAGCTGAGAGGGTGCTGATGTCAGAGACATAAAATACTTGATGGTAGCTATTACAGAAATGCATGCTCCTCAAGGCCAATGGATATTGAATTGTTTAGGTACAGGTGTTTTACCTGACTGCATTATTCCAGCAAACTACATTTAGAATAAAAAATGCAAAAATACGGCATTTGTTTTATTCGCTTCATTTGTACGCTACCTACTTTGCCAAGCAATGATATAGTGTAACCAATCACAACGAATAAGTAATGTCACAAGACAATAGCGGAACAGAGGTGCGTTTGGAATTGGCAAACATTTTTCCGTTTGCTTGAGTTTGCAGCAAACTGTTTGAGCAGGTAGTTCTCAACGAACACACATTGACGCTGGAAGGGTGAAAGTTTCAATCTAATATGTTTGGAATGTTTACACAAAAAGTTCAAACGTTCGCCACGAACATCAGCCAATTCTGAACTCACCTCATAATTTTGCTGCTTGTTAAAATATCTACCGGTCTACAGAAAATATGGAATATGTCGCTGAAACCTGAAATGATTATAGTAAATTGACATTTTGCTGTTTCTTAATAATAACAATTTTGAGTTTGCTTTATAAGGCACACTGCTTACCCACATAGCCTACCAACTCCCAAACATATGAACTGCGTCACTTTCACCCTAAAATACTGGATTATGTCACTGTTCCGTCTGGACAAAATCATGGTCGCTGGTGTAGGGCACATCAATACGTAATTCACAACCAACCTTTACCACTACAGTGTGTTGGATGCTTGTTTTCAATATAACATGTTTCACGTGTTTCAGTTAAATGTATCCCTGCTATCCCTGTCATTCCACCCTTGTCTTTTCTTGTCTGCGCTTAAAATAACAATAATATCGTTGATCGCGGTTATTATTTGGACAATTAATCGGCCAACAAAAAAAGAGTGACAGGCCTAGTTGGATGCTTATTTTGAATATAACATGTTTCCCTTGTTTCAGTTAAACTTATCCCTGCTTCCCTGGTCGACTCCGTGGATTAGGCCTATATAGTCACTTAGTCAGTCATTCCACCCTTGTCTTTTCTTGTCTGCTCTTAAAATAACAATAATATTGTTTATCGCGATTATTACTTTTAATCCAATTAATCGGCCAACAAAAAAGAGTCATCGTGACAGGCCTATGTACGCCATTTGTCTAGACCCCGAATATAAGACGACATGACTTTTTAAGATGCCTTTAAAGAAAAAAAACACTGTCTTATATTCGGACCAATAGTGATCTGGCAAGATTATGCATCCTACTTCTATAAAGACCGCCATTCTTTTTTTACCTACGGTACCTACGTACTGGTACCGGGGCGGTAGCAAACTGAACTGAACCTGGAAACAAATGAACAGAAAAGGAACATGATTCTGTGTTATTTTTTACCTACTGACTAATAGGTATGCCTACTTCTTGGCTACCGCTAGCAAACCGAATTGACCTTGGAAATAAATTAAGAACAGAAAAGGAAAATAATTTGGCAATTTCATTGAGTGAAATCCAACCCATTTTGCAGTAGGCTAGTAGAGACTTTCAGTGGGAAGCTGCAAAAAATACACATAACCTAACACATGTTCACTAATCTGCAAGAATAGAAATATATTTATACGATTCCAGTTCCAAATCGATACTTTTAAAACTGTTCCGGTTCCTAAACTGTGACTTCAGATCAACAATAGTTGACCTATGCAAACAAATTTGCTCTGCACGTTTTATTTTAAAAGATATTGACACTCAATGTGTGAATGGTGAGTAGCCTACATCTCTGGCACTAAATAGAATGGACAACCACACAAACGTGCGTCATCTGTAGGTAGTATACCGTGACATCTTATACAGTAGATACAGTCTAGATTAAAAGAATAAAAATGTATGAGTGAACGTCTTTTGCGGCGCAAACATGCTGGCGCACCGGCATACATTACAGGTAAACAATATAGGCATGTAATCGGTAACGCAGCTATAATTAAAAAGACAGGGCGGTTGATCGGTGCATCTGTTTTTAGCCTTTTGCTTTAGGCATTGTAAGCATGTCTAATGTAGCCAACAGTAGCCTACCTCATAATGTGTGATGAGTGATAATCTTACGTCCGTTTCGGCGCACCAAAGGGAAAATATATAAATCGCCATGACACTAAAGGGTTTCTTTCAGTGAAGGTTCAAGTGATCCAGTCCATGAAAATACATATCTCTGGTCTTATTTTTTGCCATGCTGTTCCTCCTTAGTATTAAATGTTCTGACAAATTGCTTTCTGTTTACAACCGCATGCCCAGTGTACCTGTAAGCTACGCGATGCGAGAAAGTATCAGATAATTATACGGCTCTAAAACACATTATTTTAGTCTTTTACTAAAACGTATAATGTAAATGTAGTCTTAAGTGGCAATGAAATGAGGCACCAAAATTTGCATTTCAATTCGGTCCGGTAGATACTGATTGTATAGGACTGCAACGGCCGCAGACGCTGCGATTTAAAAATTTAAAATTTAAAAGAAAATAATAATAAGAAAAAAACACACGCACATAAAATACATATAGAGCCTACAATAACTTATATCCATACATTGATTAAATCATGTTTTGTATGGCCTGTTTATAAATAGATTTTAATCTCAATAATAAGCCAAAACAATATTTGACCGGAATTTATTTAAATTGTCCGGGACACTGAAACTTTCCCAGACAGTTGACCGGCACAATTGTTTTCTAACGGAAACGCTGATACGCTATACAATAGACTATGCGACCATGTCACAATTGAGCAAATCTACAGCAGATATTTTATGATTGGTCAAACCTGATAATGTAAGCTAGTAGTAATGTAGGCTATACTATAGAGATTAACATACAATGAAAACAAAATATTAAAAGTACAAAATTGCATAACGCTTATTCTCGCCCTTAATAAATAGAATGTCGACAGTGCTCCCATATTTTTGGCTGCGCTTATAAATGTTATAACTTAGGAGCTCCTTTGGAAAGCCCTGACAGCTGTATTCAAGGCGAACACAGAATATAAACTATGTGCGAATTGACTTGCACTACAGAGCCAGTACTAAGCAGTATGTGCAAACTATTTTATCAACACACTCACCTAACAGCAAATGTAACATAAAGGCTTAATATTATGTATTATGTCAGCTTTCTCCGCTAACACAGTGAGTAATGTCTTCTGTGAAACTTGGCTGTGTCTAATTCTAGGGACCACAGTGCTAGTCACATGCACACCAGAACACTGCTGACATAAATATAGCCTTCATAAATTATAGTACTAACAGAAAGAAAAAAACTGTTGAAAGTTTTGTTTAGTTATTTAACTGTGATTTCGCATTTCTTGTTTGTATAAAGGCTGAAAGGTGAACATTTATTTGTACTTTTTTTATTTCTAAAATATGGTTTCATATGAGGTTTCATAGACTTGGCAAATGCATTTTTCATAATTTTGTTGGTGCCGAAATTATGAAATATATCATGAAATACATTTTGGCCACATCGTCCAGCCATACCACACGAGGTTTGCTGCATCCAGCGGTGTGGGGTGTGTTATTGTTTCGCCTGTTTGCGAGTATAGTGACTGTTACTTGCCTGTGTTTGTTTTCCAAGTTCTGCTGTTTCGTGTTTGTTTCACCGAGCGGTGGCTCGCGCATTTAATTTTGTGTGTCTGTCTCTCCCTGGTAAAAAATACAATTATCGGACAAAACCATTTTTATTGAGGGAAGGGGAGCAGATAATTATAAAACTATTCAATAAATTGCATGTGGGGCCCCCACAAAATCCAGCAGTTGTACTATATATTGTCACCACCTTTCACCCCACCAGCGACAGCTCTGGGTGTAAAAAATGAACAAGGTTGTTTCTAAAAATAACATAAAATACTGACCTGCGGTTAATATACAGTGCAGTTAAATCGGGAAATTACGGTAATGTCTTCTGTGTGTCCTACCCTCAGCCTTCATAGCAATCAGGGTATTTGGAAGGCACCTGTGACAACAGCCACATCAGGAAATACATTGTGTCATTTAATTAAAGTGTTCAGTTCCAAACACAACAAACTCCCTAAGGAAATGTCAAACAAGATGACTAAAATAAATTGTGAAACAACAAGGTAGCACAATAAGGTTCAGGATTAAATTACATTTGCTTCTAAATGTATTTATTAATTTCAGGTAGCAATATTATATCCAGAAACAAATCTACTGTCTAGTATTTATGGATAATTATAATAATTGTGGAGGTGTGGGTGTGGTTGAGGCTAGTGATTCAATTGTATGGGGGGACAAACACATTATGCACCTGTCTCCATAAATGCAAGAGGAGCAGAGCAGGGAGAGGCCAAACCCTGCTGATACATTGGAAGCTGTGCTACACTACATGGGTTACAACGAATGAATAAACAAATTAGGCTCGTCCTCCTGACTAACAGAACCCTGTGTGTGTGTGTGTATGTATGTGTGACAGTATTGTGTAATGCTACAGTGGCGCCTGACCAGAGCACAGCCGACAGTCCCTATAATAGCAGAAGGAGAAACAAACGGGCTCTCTGTGGGAAACCACTCCTCCACACACCTACTTTCTCCCTTTCACCTTGCAGACAGATGCGTCTGGCAGGGGGTTGAGGGCCGTTTTGTCCCTGGAGGTGGCAGGAGTCGACCGCCCGATCGCTTACATCAGCCGGACACTCATGGACCGGGGAGCACAATGCGGTGGAGCCAGAGTGCCTGGCCATCCAGTGGGCCAGTGACGGTGCTATCCATCTTTAGTCATTTCAGTGATCAGTTCAGTTCAGTGATCCACAGGCACTGGGCTCAGACGCTCAAAGCTGATTTCAACAACAAATTTGTTGTTCCATCTACGCCATAGGATGTCAGGTACCCTACGCTTTACCCTATGCCTTAGCCTGATGCACACCTCCCCAAAAATGTTAAATGCTGACAGTCACGGAGACAGAGCACACAACTGTCTTTTGCATGTGCAAGACCATGCCACAATGTTGGTATAATAACTATAAAGATTCACTGGTTTTATATGTCATGAACATTATGCAAGATTACAAATTAACTCATGACTAGACTAGGGCATTATGGTTGCTCTGGCAGCAAAAATACAATTCATATTTTATATATACACTTTTATCTCTTAGCACAAACTAGGGTTGGGCCGATAGACGATGCCGTAGTCCATCAACGATGGCTGACAGGCATCACGATGCATTGTGATTAAAATAAGAAAGTGATCAAAAATTGGCAAAGCAGCGTTCAGACAAAGTTATAAATATCTACTGAAACCCACTGTGTAATGCGCTTTTTCCGAGGCTCGCTGAAATGCTGTCATAAGGGTCACCTTTACTTCTCTTCTTCCCTCTCTTTCTCTCTCTCAAAGACACACACACACATATATACAAAATACAGCCATGCCTTGGCTGTATCACACTTTTCTATGTCTACACCTGGAAATGCTATCAATGCTTTTATGCTATTATGCTAACATTCTAACAACAGCAAAAAGGAACGGCTTTATAGTTTACGGCTTGTGCTCATTAACTTTGCTGTAGCGTACTGTACCTACTGTGATATGGTTGGTTGTTCGCTATCTAACAACAATCGCTGACCATTTTTACAGACTACATTTGCCGACGCAGACGCCATTATTACAGATCAATATGACCAGACCAGACCAAGCCTACGGTTTACAGAGGAAAAGTAAGGAAACACGGCAAGTAGGGGAGGATGGGCATAAAATATAAGTACTGCCTGCCTATAGTAATTTATTAACTACTTCTTCAATTGTATAGATAGTCAATTATTTATAATTAGAGCTACTTTGTTTGTTTGAAGTTCAATAAATTAGGCTAAGGAAAAATGTATATCGCGTGCACCACCTTCTTGAGGGGTAGGAGATTATAATTTTAGTAAGCGAAATTGTCTGTTTACAGTGGTGTTTTAAATGTTATGCTATTAAGTGGTTCACAGGAGTGAGCTTTAATCATCTTATTTAAAATGGTCATGTGTGAAACAATCTCTTGAAAAGCACTGCTTTACAAAAAGGTTTCTCTGAGTTATGGTGGCTTCCACACAGCTGCATGTTTGTATGTAAACCTTCAGTCACAAATAAGATGCAGCAACCTGGGTGACAGGAGCTGAGATCAGGAGTTGCCACTGCCTGACTGAGGTGACGTGTGATTGCTGAGCAAGACAGCTGTGTCAGTACAAATCGATCTAGCGTTGAATACTCCTCATACTCAGTGTACACGTCCCTGCGTCACAGGTCAAAAGGAGGAAATGCCATGTTGAATCAGAGATGACACTGCTATCGAGGCACATACCCTCATGAGAAGGCATTTTAATGCAATCCCCATTCCCTACATGCTAAAGTAAACAAATTACCACTGGTTGAACATATGGCTCCTGCAGACTAAAGCAATCACTTATGCAAATGAACAGAAATACAATGTATCAAGGATTGATGGCAGGGTCTCTTAACTGAGCTGTCATGGTTGCAAATGTACAAAAAGCAATTGTTTTTTTGCTAATTTTCCCCAAACAGCATATCGAAAGCACACTGGTCCGTGGAGGTGCTCAAATATAGTTCTTAAAGTTAAAGGTACTGTACATCACTACTCACGATGCACACAAAAACCTTTTGTGATAGGGAAGTAAGGTGAATCATTATATCAATCAGTGACATAAATCAGCAAAATTGACATTTATATGAAAAGGTAAGGGATTACAGGAGATTCATTATTAGTGTGAAGTTGGGTGTGTGTGCGTGTTTTTAGTGCTGTAAAATTCCAAGCACATGCTAATATTAGAGTACCGTAATGATCACTATTATGTCCTACTGCACTGCACCTTTGGCTTACACTGCCATCATAATTCACCAATTGCCACGTCTTATGGGAAATAATATTTGGAGTCTTTTTCGACAGTGACGTCTCTTATCAATCATGCAAATTACCTCTCACCTTGCAATATTTATGATAATGCCACCAATGACACTGACACTGGGTTAATTGCATTCATCATTCACCTCTTCTGAAGGTTTAACACACATTTCAGGTAAGAAGGCAATGCCGCCCATTGGCACGAGTCCATCATTCATATTTTACCCTTTCTGCTGGGTGAATATTACGTCTGTGGTGACAGTATTTCATTTGTTTTTGTGCCTCACATTTTTTATTGAGAAAATAAAATATGATTATTCCCTCCACCCTTTTCTTCACAAAACTGAACCATCGGCAGTGACATTTTGGACCTTCTACTGTATATTGAGACAAGAACACGTTGAAAGCCGTCATGTATTGTCAATTTTAGACACTGTGACAATACGGTTACATTCACAGCTCTGCTATGTTTGAGATCTAAAATGTACAAAAAGCTGTTTGTGACAGTTACATGTAATGTAATCCTATTTGGAGGCATCTACTATTAACACATACATTCATACTTCCAAATCTGAAATAGAAAGAAGTCCAAAATATAAGCACTTATTGGCATTAGACAAATGCTGCACAAAAACTTTTGTTTAGCAAAAAAAAAATGTTTTACAAAACATCAGCAGAACAGCTCTTTAATCTGCAGGCAATCATTTTATCACAGTGATCATCGGTTGACCATAAATCACAGCTGAGTGGTTTGATTGAACTCAGCAGGCTTAAAAAAATAAATAAAAGAAAACGTACTGACTGGCTCTGCTCCTAACTTGAATGGTTATTTATCGTAAAAAAAAATACAAAAAATGATTTACTTTATTTCCTCGCAGATGTGTACTGCAGCTGACAGCTGCATTAGCGTTGCAAACAGAATCAGCGACTGCAAGCAGGATTTCTCGTTAACGATTACAGCTAAATGGAGATCTCAAGGTTAAATTAGTAATCAACGAAGCTGCTGTAATGATAGCTGCAATAAATGATCACAAAGCCAGGCACTGTCATTTAAGTCATAAAAAAGCGGATGCTTCCTGACATTGTTTCTGGGTGTTTTCCACAAATCTAATACCTTGGAATTCAGCAGATGGAAACATTCCAGTTCCAATACGTTATGAATCTTCACAAAGTGCTTCCTGAATATTTGGAGAGAAAAAAATATTGCCATACTGTAACATGATTCATGTTCCTGCCTAGGGCCAATTATTAACAGAGTTTCTGGGCAGTGAGGAATTCTGGGAAAAACTAAATGTGACAGAGCAGGTGCACACAGTCATCAAAGCGACACGCGTCTCATCTTTTAAGCACTCCTTATATTCCCCCATTCAGCCACCCAAGTCAGGAGAGGTGAGAATAAGGGTGTGATAAATACTTGGCCTGAGGACAGCAGATGACCCTTTGCACCATATTCCATACTTGAAAGGAAACAGAAAACACTGTGTAACCTAGTTTACATTCAATCTACCACGCCAAGGTTATTAGGGTGCATGTACCCCATGCATCATAGTTTGTGGCGATAAGCACATATCCAAAGGGGAACACCGCATCACAAGGGCAGCGCTGCATACACAGCAGCACACATTACCGGAACCAGTGTCTTATTTTATTAACTCCTCTGAGCAACAACTTTGCGCTCAATTTCCCGACACACCCAAATTCCCCTCCCATGTAACATATTTCACCAACTGTGTGTGTGTGTGTGTGTGTGTGTGTGAGGGGAACACAATACAGGCAGACAAAGTCAACTGCCCCAATTTGTCATCAAAAAAAAAAAAAAAAAAAAAATCACAATTTGTACAAATCGGTGTCCCCTTCTTTTTCACTTGAAAAAAATTAATAAAAACAAAACAAAAGTTCAGCAGTCTTTTCCATTAGACTCATGTGGTTAGCACCATGGTGGAATCAATACAGTCCCCATTAGGGAACCCCCGTTGAGGCTGGTTTCTGAGCATCGACTGGGCCACCCGGCTAGGTGAGGAGACCCTACAGGCCCTCGTGGCTGCAGTCATCCATCAGGGCCTCTCTGAGGACCTGCACCTCCTGAAGGTGCGTACATCAGAACCATACAGCAACTCCTGCTGTATTCTAGTGGGGCGGAGCTATTACAGGAGGGTAATTAGCACATGCTCTACACTAGCAGTGGGTTTATCAGCCAGGCTTCAGAACCAAGCTCGCTGCAAGCAAACAGCTGTTGGCCAGTGTAACCATACTACTGTATTATGCATGCTGTCCACATACATAGTGAATTGTGGTTGACTGTATTGTCTTCAGAGTATTATCTGCATTGCGGGTGTTTATGCAGAAACAAGACAGACAGACAGATGTTAGCAACTGTGGTGCATCGTACAGGAACCACGTTTGGAACAGCCTCAGTTTGAGAGTCATTCCAGCTTGAGTACAGAGACTGCATAAACACTCATCTATTATTTTGTTTGCCAACTCCTGTTCGCCGAATCCTGAGAGATCTTGCCATTTTCCTTGATCCATTCATAGTTTAATAATGTATTACATCTCATGTCAGATGAAAAACTAATAATGTGCCAGATATCTAACATAATGTACAATAGGCTGCCATTCTATGATTTTCCCCAGCTCGTCATGCCACACATTGCTGGCCAATGAGAGGGCCAATTTGCAGGAGACACACATCCTGATTAACTGGTATCCTCCCACACAAATCACTGTTGTTGACCTCTAGCTGTATAGGATGGTTCAGATCAATCCAAACACGGCACTGCCTTTAGCGAAAGAAATATCCTCCTGCTGCATTTCGACCTCTTTGACATTGAATGTTGTGTCTACTATGTCAATGAACCCTGCTCTTAGCTTAGCAGACCTGGTGTTCACATTGGTGTGGATCAGCTTGCATTTCAATGAAGTCAGTCCAAGAAATGCAACACATTTACAATGTTAGCATTAGCATGTGCGTGCGTATAAAGCATCTACGCTATAGTGATCTACAAAGTCCATGAGTTAAAGAGTTTCATCTCTGGAATTACATTTGATAAACATTTTATTTCGATTTGTATTTCTATTTTTGCCACTATTGTATTTAATGTATCAATTGTATTGCACCAATATATTTTATGTTTTTTCCCAAAGGTGTAAGTATTGTAATATGTTAAATTGTATTCATCAGGTCAGTGTTATGGCACATTTAGTAAAGCAGTCATTACAGGCTAGAAATAAAGCCCCAGCCCATCTGAGCTATCTCAGCGACCAGCTAATGGCAGGAGAATCATAACGTCGATTGCTTCAGACAGAATGGCTTTGAAAAAACCATCTGATCTGCCAAATCCATCAGCTCCTTCCCACTGAGACATGTGCCAGCCTGTGAAACTGATCATCTGCCTAGAGGACTACAGACCACAGAGGGGTGGCCAATTTTACTGACTCCTTAAATACTTAATGCACAAAGGTGCCACGAGCACTGCTGTAAGGACTATGAATCCAAGGCAGCCAAGATAGTCCCAATCAAGACGCTTCATCCTGGGAGGCTGAGTGGCTAAGAGCATTTTAATATACACAGTAAATTAATCTGACCTTATTCACTGCAATAGCTTTATTCACTCTCATGTTATTCCTTGTAGAAGATAATTTAACATAGTTTATTTTCTGAGATAGTACTCAAATGCGTATAGCAAATGCTCATGTCCATTATCATCGAGGAAATTGCTCTAATCATCTTTATGGGAAATTGCAGTTTAGATACTGTATCTCTATTTTGACAGTTCCCACACATGACGTGCTGTAGACAGCTAAATTTATCCAGAGACATTATTGTACTTTGTCCAATAGTTGTCATAGTAAAAACAAAAACTGTTGTACACAACTGTACACTGTAATTACACAAATGTCAACAGATTGTGAACTTGGTTAGTGTAGTAGATAAGTATGTCTTTTTTTTTTTAGAAAATGAGTTCTTCTTTAAAATTAAATATTTTATTAACTATCAAGACATCTCTGTGCTATTATTCATTACTTTTTGACAGATGTAATGATTGGTTATATATGACACACAAATACTGTATATCAAATTCACCAAATATCACCTCGCTAGCTTACCGCTTTGCTTCACAATGCTTTTTGATGTGTTGGGCGACGCCGCGGAGTAGGGCTGCACGATTTGACCTAAAACAAAAATCACGATTAATTCAACACTGTACCTCGATTACGATTTAAGAACGATTTTGCCTTTGTTTTGCTTTTGTTTGAGTTCTGCTCCATGATGCTTCCATTCAGCCGAATAGACGGGCAGAGTAACGTGAATATATGGGGTTAGATTAGTGTCATAATTCGCAAATAAATGTCATGCAATTCACAAATATATTTCATGATTCACAAATAAATGTCACACGATTTGCAAATATATTTCAGTATTCACAAATAAATGTCACG
>JAODUK010002703.1:0-11917 GCA_027564635.1 Typhlichthys eigenmanni | reverse complement strand
GAGAGAGAGAGAGAGAGAGAGAGAGAGAGAGAGAGCGAGAGAGAGAGAGAGAGAGAGAGAGAGAGAGAGAGAGAGAGCCTAAGGAGATTAGTTGAAGCAGGGTAAGCATGGAGCTTTATCATTAACAAGAACAGTCTGACAGGGAGAAGTAGGCCTATGTGTGCAATGTCATAATGACGATGATGATTATTAATAAAATTAATGCCAACTGGATTATAATAAGATCATCGTACAGTTTTCATGAAGTGAAGCAAGCCGCAATAGTCCTACTGATGGTGACTGACAGATGCCAGTAAGTCAAATAGCATGGTATAAGATATATTTGTCTTTTTTTTTTTAAAGATACGTTAATATACACGATAGATTATTAAGCACAAAAAGGCTGTTTATTAAAAGCCAAAAATAACTTTTAATAATGAATGCTTGTATCTTGTACTAGTACAGATGTCACAACATCTGTAGTACAGATGTTACAACATCTGTACTACTGTGTTAAAGGATACAAGAATTACAGATGTTGTCAAACCTGTACTACTGTGCAGGGCCGTCGCGATAACCACAATATTGCAATACCACCGTGTTGCTAACCATGAGTGATGGCAAGCAACCGCCATTATCGCAATGTTTACTTTAGACTAGACCATTGAATATGAGGTTTCATTTAGGGAATGTGTGCTATTTAAGCGCACATTTCTCCCAGCCCCGTTGTAGCCGTTGTATAGCCTTTGGGAATTTATGTGTTTACGACACTCTGACGTTATGCTTTGCTGCACTTTACTACAGTTTTGTTTTAATCTGTTCTGTTTGAGCAGCATGCCTGCAGCTAGCGCGCCGTGGATGTATTGACAGCGCACAAGCCCTACTACTGTGCTGTATTGTTATTAGGGGTGTAACAGTTCACAAAATCCACGGTTCGGTTCATATCTCGGTTTTTTAGCAACGGTGCGGTTCATATTGCAGTTTTATTTTATTTTATTCCTTTGAGCGGTATAATCTGGGGATTTTTTCTGGCCTTAATTACATTCTTTAGAATAGTCTTTTTTCTATACGTTCTGCCTCTAAATGGAACACTAGTACCAGCTTCTCAGTCAAACAAGAACACTGTTCTTGTTGCTGCCCACACATGCGAGCTATGCTGTAGTGCCAGCACTAGGTAAACAAACAAAAAAAGATGATAGGATTATGTTATTTACAACACACTGTTAAGGACAATATTCCACTATATATAGTATGTATGTATAGAAAATAGAAATTTTTTGCTGCTATATTAATGTTTAAAATAGACACCTTTTTAAAAAAACTGACACTGATCAGGCCTCATCCACTGAAAATAACAATGAGACCCAAACTCATGGAGAAGACATATCTGATAATGATGTCATAAATGGCCGATCCAGACTATATCCCATCCTGTGATGAGTCCTCTGACCCTGAAAATGAAGACTGCCTAACCATGGTGGCAACAACTCCAGAACAGGAGGATGAGGATGTTAATTTAAACAATATGGTCAAAAGTAAAATATATATAAAACGCCTCAGCTTGGGAATATGGGAGCAAAATGAATCCAAGGAAAAGTCTGCCGAAGGAATGTCATACAAGAGCAAACGTGGCAAAGAAATAAAGTGCAAAGGCATTGGGTCCGCCCTGTAAGTCGAAGTTCTGTCAGCGAGTCTCAACTCGAGACTGAAGTCATTACAAAAGAGCAGCGGCAGTGGATATTTCAGAATGTTTGGGAAGTTAAAACCTGCAAACGGCACGGCAGGACCGTTTGCAGGTTTTCTATAGCACGTAACTGTACAACAGCAAGTAATCAACTCTTTTAACTTTGCGTCAACCACTCAACTATGAAGACTTATAGCATGTATTAGTCAATAAAAGTGTGTTGAATGAATAACATTGCTCTCTTCTTACAAACAGAGCCAATTGCAATCAATTGTGTTGTTGATGACACAGTATAGCAGACAATTACCTTTTTAACATGTGGGTGTACATGGAGACAGTAGGGAGTAATGGGAAAACATGCATGCATGCATAATGTGAAATAACAAATACTCGAACCTCTAATTAATAGAATATATATTGCTATATTTATTAAGTCGTCAACCTTAATTCCAGTTCATAATAAAGCGCTGTGTCCTCACCTCCCATTCTATCATAAATCCATTCACTTCCACAGGAGACGCGCTTTTATGTCTTCTGAATTCATCTTTCACATATTGGTCACCGAGGGCTCTTAAATCTATTGGCAGAAGTCGATGCAGCATGAGAATCCTCTTGTACAACGACCGTACTTTGGAGACGTGCAATGAATTCGCCATTAACTCAAAATCATTTAAGAGATAACGGTGTGCTTTAAAATGGTGGCAGTGGCCCTATGGAAAGAATTGACAATGACAAAAGAAAATGACAAATACCTATAATATTCAATTTGTCAATACTCGTGAACTCATGTCCCGGAAATTCGGATTTAGGTGGCGTGTTAGGTGTAGCATAAGTTTCTACAGCCCCCTAGCGGTACATTCACCACTGGAGGAATCATTTCGATCATAGTCTATAATTCGTGTAGCCTATATCCTAATTCGTAGCCTATTAATTAAAAACTGAATTTGTTTACAGTCATTAGGCGGTGAGCATCAATAGCCTATAGAAAACAGCAGGCTATATTTTTCAGTGTCTCTATGATTTAGTTATAGGCTGTAAGCCTAAACTACGCATCTGAGGACGATATCATTATATTTAAATAGAGATTAGCCTATATGTGGATGGCGCCGTGTGATTCTAAATATTTTAAGTTAGATAGACAATAGAATAGACAGCCCTACCACTGAGAAAGGGCATTGTCGATGAAAGTTCAGTGAATATAATGTTCATTGACATTTTAGCCACCAGAGGTCGCCCAAGACTCGGGCCTCTGCGTTATACAATAACAACGGTCAGCTTGTTAAACCTGCTCAGCCTATGGTTTTATAAATCATGACACTCTCCTATAACTGTTCCTTGTGGGTTCTACACTCCTGTCTGTGAGCTCAACCTGGGCACTGTCATTCTGTCATCTCTGTTTGTATGGATATATCTTGAAATCAAATTCTAAGGTAAGGCAATTATAAAAACTAGGACTACAGCAAATACCATCACATTTATTATAATTGATGCATGCTTCACATCAACACATCTTGCTGATGCTTTTTTTTAGGCTATTACCACACATTGAAAAAACACATTATAACTATAGCCTCTGCTGCTGTATATGTTATGGATAATATAAGATCTGTCTTTAGATCTTCATTTACAGTTCAGTTATCCATATCATATTGTGTTTTATACCCTACAGGCTGCGGTGTACATTTAGGAAGAGGATGTCCTATTCATCTTTTATATTATTTACCGTGGGAGTGCTGGCAGGGTTTTTCCTCATGCGAGTCATCTTCATTTCTAGCATTATGACAGAAAAGTGGCAGGACAATCACAAGCGATTGTACAAACAAAATCCACATACCCACGCAGGTAAAAAACTTCATACACTTATATTTCATTATTATTATTATTATTGATATCCAATATCTCATGCGCGCGAGGGCACACACACACACACACACACACACACGCACACACACACACACACACACACCTATAAATTACTTAATCTGAATAGGGGACAGTGGGACTTCAGTAGGGAAAAAGTAAAAAGTAGGGACAGTAGCAGATGGAAAATGCTGATAAAAACAAAAATGAAGGACTTCTACATTCCATTCACTATACATCAGAGCCATGTAGAGGAGAGTCGCGTAAACTCCATTCACAGCGATGGCAGAATGTGGAGCCTCAAATCAGTTCCAGAAAGTTAGCTGCAATTTCTACCATATAAATAATATTGTAAATGTAAATCGATGCATTTATTGACTCTTTGAATTTCCTTTCACTATTAAAATGAAAAATATTCAGATGATTTTCTAACATTGGTAAGGTCACTATACCATCCTAGAAAAGTGCTGAAATAAAAATGTCTTTCATCCAGGGGCGGGGGATCATTCCCCACACTACCCTAAAGATATACAACTTTTTGGTAAATAATAAAGTGTTTGTTTTGCAAATGAATGCAGTATTTGTACAAAAGAAAATAGCTCTATTTCACTTTTTTATAAGGACATACTGTACATGTAGCCTATATACACTTTATTTTACTGTTAACATGAAAATCATATGGAGGGTAGTGCATTAGTTTGGAAAAAAAATGCATTCTTTGTGATTTGGTGACATTTGAGGTAAAACACCAAAATATAAAATGACACAAGATAAGGGCAGGGAGGCATCTTTCCTAAGGGGGGCATTTTACCAGATCATCGGGGTAGTTAGCTCCTTTTCTAGATTTTAAATGTAGTTTTATAATAACAAAGTTGCAGTCTGTTATGATTTCATAATGATCTAAATGTGTTCCCTAAGCATACTGCTTGTATAACTTATAGTGATATTTTAAATCTATATATTATTTTTAAAGAAAATATACATTGTATTTAAGGGGGGTGTCTTACCACACGCTACCATATATACAGTATATATCAATTCAAATTGCCCACCAAGCACTTCCTGGAACTGGTTTGTCTCCATGAACCATGTGACCGTTGAACATTTTGAACTTCCATTGGCATGACTCTGTCTATAATTGACTCTGCTCTATAGCCTACCATACTGTATTTAAAACACTAAGGAAACATTATGTTATGGTTTAAATCTGATGACTGCAACACACTCCAACACAACACTGTTATACAGTGTTGTGTTTAACACTGTATAACATACAATATATTTTCTTTAATACACCTAATGTATTATTATTATTATTATTATTATTTAATGTTTGGGCGCACAATAGTACAGGGCCATCATATTTTGTGCTTCATGATGCACCACACTTTATCAATCAGCAACAGGCCACTGCAGCAGGCAAATCTAGCACCCCCACTCTCTAGCACCTAATGCAGGCATGTCCCTGGAAAAGACCAACATACTGTAATGTTGCTCCAAAATGTGTACTCTTTCTGTATTAATAATGCCCTCACAGATGCGTAAATTGCCCATGCCATATTCAAACTGTCAGAGCCCATAATAGGCTAATAGGTTGGCTTTTGGACCTGACACTGATGAATTACATTACTTTTGTACCCTGGATAACATAATGGCTTTTTTCCAAAACTATTTGCAACATTGACTTTGTCTCATCTGAGATGGGCAGTGGCACACTGGCACAGTGGAAGCATGCTTTATAATCTGAGAGGTCAACACTGTAAATAGTTTTGGAAAAGGAAGAGGAGAAGCACTAATCAAATCTTCGTCAGCATTATAGGTCCAAAAGCCTCTATCATGATATAGGGGTCAGTATGGGTGGCATGAAGTCATTACATTTGTGTATATTTTCACAAGAAAATTACATTCACATGGTAAAAAATCACAACGTGTTGTTTTATTGTGTCCAATATACCGTAGTGCAGGCTGAATGGAATTTAGAAATCACCAATTTTTGTTTTTCTAAGCATTTTCCATACTGTCCCATACTTTGTCAGAATTTTGGTTAATCAGATATGAATTATACTGTATAAGTGCATCAATTATCATATTTGTCATTTCTAGGTCTGGACAGCAGTGTGGCAGCTAATCTTTCTAAGTCTGTTCGGATCCTATGTTGGATCATGACTGGGCCGAAGAACATGGAGTCCCGCACCAAACATATCAAAGTGACATGGGCTAAGCACTGCAACAAAGTGCTATACATGAGCTCTGTGGAGACAGACTTCCCCACTGTGGGACTGAATGTGACTGAGGGAAGGGACCAGCTCTACTGGAAGACCATCAAAGCCTTCCAGTACGCCCACCAGAACCACCTAGACGACGCCGACTGGTTCCTGAAAGCCGACGACGACACATTCGTCGTCTTGGAGAATCTACGATACATCTTGTCTAAATACAAGACAGAGGATGCACATTACTTTGGGAGGCGGTTTTTCTATTTCCTGAAAAAAGGCTACAACAGTGGAGGAGCAGGTTATGTCCTCAGTAAAGAAGCACTGAGGAGATTTGTAAAGGGGTTTGAAAAAGGGAACTGTAGCCACTTCTCGGATATTGAAGACTTTGCACTGGGGAAATGCATGGAGACCATGGAAGTTGTGCCAGGAGACAGCAGAGACTCGATTGGGAGACAAACATTTCATCCGTACCCTCCAGACTACTATCTGCCCAGGCAGAGAAAAAGACCAAGACCCTGGTTCCTCATCTACGACTATTACCCACCAACAGAGGTATGTGTATTATGTAATCCTTAAATCTGTATGGGTGAATCATTTACAGTATTTTGCAACCCATATAACCACAAAAAGAACACACATGTATGTATAGGCCTACCACAATGACCCTTATTTCACAACTCCATCTTTCTGTTGAATGAAAAACACAGGCGCATAAGATGGGGGATTAATGTTGATACAATAAATCATTTGCATTGCTTTACTTACTTACTCATAATCTTGGCTTTCCTTTTCACCAGACTTTCAGTGGAAAATGAAAATGATCAATACTTGTGTATTTGTCCCCAAAATAAAAATATGAAGTAAGCACTGTGGGCTGCCTAGAGATTTTGGGTGGTGGGTGGTGGGATAGACGCTGACGCAATGCTATACCCAACCGACTGTTCCGAGTTTTTGACGGGATATCGACTTTAACAAGGTCTCATTCTGTAATAGATTTGATCAGTTTTCATTGGTTTGGGCCAAAATGTGTGGTATAGGCAATTTGTGTTTTAAGTCAGCAATAGTTTAGTCTAGATGATTCCTAAAAATAATCCTAAAACACAGATGTTATGTTTTGAATAGGTGTCACCTGCACATTTAAACATCTTACTTCGCCAAAGAAAATAGGACAGGAGTATATCCTGTATATAGGAGTATAGCTACGTGTGTTGACATAGCAGGGATAATAAATGAGAAAATATGATATAGGCCAACATTTTGACAAACGTACTGCATTATATTCCATTATATTTAGAATTGTCCCAGACTTCCTGTATTTTATGTTTAATTTTTGCATAATAATTCATTTCACCAGAATTTAAGAAATTAAGTGTTTTATAAAGATCCCAGACCCCCCTGCTTAATGTCTCCTCTAATGTATATATTAAGTCTATGTCCATGAGATAACAGCATACTGTTTAAAATTCATTTGAAATCAAATATTTTTAAATGTATTCATTAATGAATAAATGATTTGATTATGAAGTATAAAGTTTGCTTTATATTTCCCTGTAAATGTGTACAACCGCTATACTTGTTTACATAATCAAACATTTCTTTCCCCAGGGTCCAAGTTGCTGTTCAGATTTTGTAGTGTCATTCCACTACATCAACTCTGTTGCGATGTACATTTTGGACTACTATACTTACCATCTGCGGCCATATGGCTACAAATACAGGTATAGTCCTGATGAACATGAGCAGTTAGGAAAATACCTGAGATGAAAAGCTGTGCGTACATCACCCTTCGCCAACAAGGAAACTGGTTGTGTGGGAACTGAGACCAACTGTTTTTGAGTGGTTATCTACAGTATGTGATTTGTTATCATTTACATTCATGTTTGATTTTGTAGTGTTGTACAGGTTGTAATATGCCCTGCCATACAGGCCAACAGGACTCAATGCCACTAGAATTAAAAGTATAATAGAATGTAATTTATTTAAAAATACAGTTATTAATGTTGAAATGTTGCTAAATACATGCTAAATGCATTCAATGGCAGAGAGAAGGGGTAAGAAAGGGTTTTAGAGTTAACTTTTAACCAGAAATCTCTGAGATTATATATATGGACATATTTACTACACACCAACATAATTAGCCTCATCTGTTGCAGTGATTTGATTGAAGAAGCCAGTTTGTTGTGAGAAAGAGAAACATTTAAATGTGTTGCACCTCCCTATCTTGGACAGGGATCTATTGAAATTCTATTTAATTTTGTCAGAAGTTTAAATGTCCTTTATCTGTGGCAGGAAACAATTCTACAATATTATATTTCAGATTCTAGTTTAAGCTTCACAACTGTTATTTTTGTTGTACCATGTAATATATATATCACATATAGTTCTGTCTAAATAAAATACAATTTTTAAGATGTGAAATTATTTCCGTTACAGTACATCAAGCAATATCAACTAACATTACTAGAACATGATATAATAATACAAATGATAATACAAAGGTATTCATTCTGTTAATAATTTTGTGAATTATATAAGTCTCCTTTAAGACACTGTATAAAACAGGTCATTCTTAAGGCACCATGAGAAAAACATTATTTTTCATACACCTATACACAAAGACATTGAGTTTCCAATGAAACAATATGCAATCTTGCATTATGTGCTTTGGCGACACTTGTGTCAAATTGAAAAGCAGATGCTGTGTTCTGTTCTTGAGCAGATTGTTCTACATAGCTGTAGTGTTCTTCTTAGGAAATAGTTGATACATTATGGTTATTATTAGAATAGAATTGATTAATTGGCAAATAAAGCAAAATAACAGTAATGCCAGTTACAAATTCAAACATACAATGACTCCTACACAGTATCAGGTTATTCACAACCAAGAGAAGAGAAACTTTACCACACACACATTGTGTTACAGTGATATCCAATATTGCAGAATGAATGACTGCATTCAGTTAGATTGCATACAAAAACATCTAAGTAAATAGCTGAGACATAGGTGCTTTCTGTCATTTTGTCACCAGTTTCATTTCGCACCAGTCACCAGTTGGGTGTTGACAATAGCAGCTCTGTCATTGGAATGAGCTTCAGTCGAACAGGAAACAAGACACCCAAGTCCTCAGTGCATCCAATTTGACTGACAATGACATCTGTGGGAACACTTTGCACACAGCCCTTTAAAAACTGCTCTTCCTTGTCTTGTTATGTGGCGACACAGGCTTTCCTGCAGTTGGCTTCAGTGTCAAAATTGTTTGCATTTCCCTGACAACCTCCATACCAGAACTGGGCGCAGGAGTTAGCTTCTCCATCATAATACCACTTTACCACATATTGTCGGCAGGGACCTTGGTTCAGGAGCTGGCTACACCTAGATTCTGAAATAATAAAAAGGGTTTGGGTTAGGTATAAACGTCAGTTGTCATTCTGTTGGTTTGAGACCCTGAATGCTAGTGTTAGGATGATTATTTTGACCGCTTCAGTACTCCTATTAGAGAGCACGGAGTCATCAGGTAGGTTTCTCAGCTTTATTTCGGTACACAGGTACACCAGATGTAATTCTTCATTAAGTTAAACAATAATGTTCAACACAATTCGAATCGGTTCAGTTTATCTTCAGTGACTGAATGTCCGGCGCACAACCGTGAACTGTTCTACCGGAAATAATATTAGTTTGTCTATAGTACGCACAGACGTAACCCTCCGCTAGGGAGCGATACGCACTTGGGACTATTTGTACATGTTAACTAGCGTAATAACTCCAAGAAAAAGGTGAAGTAGAATGAACGTATACACATATAATCCTATTAATCAAGCAAACTAATTGTGACTCTTGAAGAATTCAGAACACATTCATTGTCAGTCTAATGGAGTGTTCAAAGTCCATAATTCAATACAGAAAAACTCTCTCTCCCCAGTTTCCTCGTGCTGACAACGCCTTAAAAAACACACATTATGCCAATTGTACTGGAAAGGATAGCAAATAAAATGTCTTCTATGGGTGTGTGTAACCGCAAACCAAATAAAGGAAGAGATAACCCTGCTGCGTGATAGAGAATCCACTGTAACCAAGCTCTCCTACTTGAGCAATTCAAGTCACTCTACTGTGCTATTGCTGTGAAATATACTACATTGTTTTCAAATATTTTTTATTGATGTACCTGGTGCTAAGACCTCTGGCAGGGTAGGAGTTGTTGGAGGGATGTACAGCCAGTTACGAGGGCTCTGGGAACCCTCCACAGAAATAACAGGCCGTCCTCTATCTCTAGCAGAGGCAACCGTGATCTCTGTCAGCCCATTCGGGGGTACCTCAAAGGACGCCGGCGTCTCGCTCATGTCGATGAGGTCGTCATTGATGCTCCAGAACTCTGGCAGTGGGGAAGGGGTGGCTATTGCCTCCACAGGAGTTTCTACCTGGGTGTTTTCATGAGGAAAGACCGGTAGCGTTTGGTATTGTGCTTATGGATCAGGGGCCCTATTACAGAAATGTCTAAAATCCTATCTTATCATTAGGATAACAACAAAAATGCCTATCGTATATCAGGATAGACATTTAGTTATTACAGGACCAACCTAACTCAGGAGTCTCCCAAGTTAGGAATCCTAAATTAGGATGGCAGATACCTCTGGCTGGTGCAAGATAATTCCAGTAACGACTTTGTTCCAAGTGAGATTTAACAACACAATTGAGGGCGTACTCACACTAGGCCCAGTTGCCTTGAACAGTGCCCAAGCACGATTGTCCCCCCCACCCCACTTCCCCCACTGGCCTGCACTCACACTGCAGTTGACATCCAGGGTCAGGGCACGCTTACTGCAAAACATTATGTTGGCTACTTGGTTTCAGGACAATTGTTTTGTCCACATTATCGTTCCACTGGAATATGTCCTTGATGTCTGACGAGCTACCAGCATCCCGTACCTTCAGATACTGAGCACGCAGTTAATCAGCTTTTGCCGACACTCAGTGGTTCTTTTGACCCACGAGTAAGTATTGCACCAGCTCTATCTTATCTTTTCAATCTTTCTTTAAGATCAAACGAAATTCCAGTCATTTGGAAATCTGCTTTCCAAATGATTCCCCTGATAAAAGGAATCTGTTTCAGCAAAAATCGTGCAATCAAATTTCAATAAGCAACTGAAAGATTTTTTGCTTGAAAATGAGATCTTATCAGTTTATCAGTCAGGTTTTAGAAAGAAACAGCACTATTACAGCAAGTCTTAAAGTAATACGTTATTTTATTGTCTCTCTAGATAACCACCACTCTCTAGATAATAGGACTGCATCCCCTGGCCCTTTCAAATAGGCCACGGCACGGTTAAACGTGCCGCGCCCGGGCATAGTACAGAGCAATCACACTAATCAAACGAACTGCAGTTTGGGGTCAAACAAGTTCAGGCACGGTTTACTGGACCAAGTGTGAGTACGCCCTTAGAGAACATACATACAGTATGAAGGTGAGTTCATGTTTCTGCTGTTTTACTGTGTAAGGTGAGTTGATAATGTCTCTTAAAATGTGTTAGGACAGATCACAGATCAGTGGTATGCTGGAGGCTGGGGCAAACATCAACTGTCAGCTATAAGGAGTAAGGAAACGTAGCTGTGTTTATATAGCACCCCGTGTTTACTTGTGGGGTGGCTTCTTCAGGCACTGCCGGAGCAGTAGGGCTGACCAGTGGTGGCAGAAGGGCGTGTGACACTGTGAACAATGTGCTGTCATCCACCTCACATATCCGACTCAGCAGCTGGCTCTCCAGAGCTTTGAACAACAACATAAGTACAAAAAAAATAAAGGTTTAGTCATTTACAATTCAATAACAGGAAAATAAATAGACGCCACCACAAAATAGAACTGCAGACAAACAGACACACAGGGCCCTATTTTAATGATCTAAGCAAAGTCTAAAGTGCAAAAAAACTGCATTTCCACTTTTGCTAGTTTATCGGCGGGTAAAACGATCGCTGTGCCATGGCACATGGTTCAAAATGGTTGAACAAACTCGGCGTGACATAAATAAACTGTAACGGTCTGGGCCGCGCCGCTGATGGGCGGCTCACCCCCCTCCACAGGTACCGGGGCCTGCGTGCTCCCGCCCTGGGTTTCCAGACGTGCACTTCCCCAGCGCTCCTTGTCTCACGGGTGTGTGCACTGATTGTGTATTGTTTGCACCTGGG
>JAODUK010002702.1:0-11031 GCA_027564635.1 Typhlichthys eigenmanni | reverse complement strand
TTGTCTTTCCACGTCACTTCCTTCGCTACTTTGCTGCTGTGTGAATATATATATATATATATATATATATATATATATATATATATTTATTTATTTATTTTTCTTAGGATAGGTTTTCCAGTTTCTTTAGGTTAAAATTAACTAACTTCATCATGAACAACATCTGGGATGAGATCAGCAAATGTAAACTAACTTGGGGGTAGCATTCACGTTTACATTTAATTTATTTAATGAATAAGTCCATATGTCTTGGTTGGCTGTGCAGGATTAAGAAAGCAAACAAACAACAGTATTTAATTTATTAATATATCCCCTCCCCTCTCTCTCTCTCTCTCTCTCTCTCTCTCTCTCTCTCTGTCTCTCTGTCTTTCTGTCTCAATTAAATTCAAATCACTTAATCAGCATGACGTAACAGTGTACATTTGCCAAAGTATTTTTTTTTCCGTCATATTAATGTGATTCAAGTAAACTATGGAGCATAATAACAACATAGTAATAACAAGAGCAGATGAAAAATAGGTACATTAAACAAAGGTATTGATTAGAAACAATATAAATAAATACAATAAAATAGCAGATACATATTGGTATTGGTAATATATTTGTACATATGTCAGGCACTGGCCCTCATTTTGTGGCAGCCCATGTCCTCCCCTAGAAGGACTGACAGCTTCTCTTTATCAGGGAGGTCCTCAAAGCCCTGGACTATCAGTAAACATTTTGGGAAGTGACTCTCTCTGATTTATTTGTATTTCTCACATTTTAAAAGGAAGTGCAGCTCTGTCTCTTGTTCAGCTGTTGTGCAGTGGTTGCACAGCCTCTCCTCTACTGGGAGCCAGGTTTTCCTGTGTCTTCCCTTCTCAATGGCAAGGCTGTGCTCGCTGAGCCTGTACTTTGTCTGTGTTTTCTACTGTGTGGATCAGGCACCATGGTCAGGTAGTTTGCCATGGTGTACTGTCGATTTAGGGCCAGATAGCACTGTATTTTGCTTTGTGTTTGTGTTTTCCAATGGGTAATGTAGTTTTGTTTTAGTTTTGTAATTTGGTTAATTCTGATTGATTTGACGTTCTGGTCCTGAGGCTTTAGTGTGTTAGTCGAATATGTTTGTGAACTCAGTCCCAAAACCAGTTGGATGAAGGGACTCTTATTATTGCTCAACTCTTGGTAACGCAGAGCTTGATAATGGTATGATGGTGATGATGATGATGAAGTGTTTCCAAAACTTAATTGCTCTTTTTTTATTTTATTTTTAATATTAGTGGAAATTGGCCTAATTCTGCCCTGCATGTATTGTTTGTAGTTTTCCTCTGGACATGTATGAGAATCTTACAAATTTCTGCATGCAGGGTTTCAATGGGGTGTTTGTCCCAATATGCAAAATCTTGTTTTGTAAGTGGACCCCACACCTCGCTGCCATTGGTTCAGTCACACATTTATGGCAAAATGTGCAATCTATGTGCACAGAAAAAGAAAGCTGGATTTTAATGTGGACGTGTATGTGATTTTCTTATTTGTCCAAATGGTGTGGACTTTAATAACTACTATAATGGGTGATTTAGCTGACTTCATGAAGACCTGGTCTTATGGAGGAGTACTGTGCTCGTGTATAGAGGGGGAGTTGGCCTTTGGAGACCACTTCTCTTAGGACAGAGGCGCTGTGTGTTTGTGTGATTATTGATTGTATAACACAATTTTATATTTTGTGCGAGCTAATGAACTTAAAGATGTGTAGTAATTGATTGATGTGTAGGAAATAAAGGTGTATAAATCTTTCTGTCTCTCTCTTTGTGTCCCACTGCTACTGTTTGTCTTCCACTGACTAGCCCAAGAGAGCCATTGTCATGTAGCCGTCCTGTTTCTATGGAGACGAGGTGAGAGCTGTTGCAGTGAGCCTATTGCCGAGACGTTTGCCACTTGGCCCAGTGACTTTGAGTCTCTTGTCCGCTTTCATCCACTACACGAGTCTCTCTTCTTCTCTCTCTCTCTCTCTCTCTCTCTCTCGCTCTCTCTCTCTCTCTGTGTGTCCCTGTTCGTTTATCTATCTCTCTCTTCTTATTGAAAGTCTGCTAACATTTGTTTTAGATTTGTTCTCTGTGCGTGTTGAAAAAATAATCTGATACTTACACCCAACCCTGGCTCCGTAAATAGCAACATAAACAAAGTGGGAACACCTCTCACAACAACAAAGCTGTAGGACCACGCTGTGCTTCACCATGCATTTCGACGTGGAGCGATACTGTTTTGATTTGAGCTCGAAGTTAACAAGCGTTCTCCAGAATGACTGACCCTTCCTCCCACTATATACCCTTGGCATGAGACACGATATACACTTGGTATGAGACACCATAAAGGCTGCCGAGTCTAATGATGCATCTCCACACAGCTGGAGGTGTTGTTCAGCCTCACGCCTGCCGAGGTCTGTCATAAAGCTGGGCTGTGACTTGGTACCATGTTACGCTGTCAGTCAACCAGCTGGTACTACTAGGCCACAGCCAGTTGTGACCGGCCATGATTGGCACCGACACATACATGTGCATGCTAAGTGCTAACATAATCACCACGCGCACACACACACACACACACACTACTACAACTACCTACAACTGACAGAGAGGAAATACTAGCTGACTCATATCTTAAAAGCATGTACAACATGTGGGAGCTGGTGCCATTGTGTCATTTCAAAGCAAAAGGGGTTTAATACCTCCCGTTTTCAAAGTGGTTTTAAGCGTAGCTAGTGCTACTGCATGCATATGCGAGCAAAACAAACCGTTTGCATAAAATCACCATCCTGTGTGTTTAGAGATGCTACTGATATGGATAGTGATGCTGTTGTAGATAAGAGGATGGCCCAGCTGTACTCCTGGAACAACCTTTTCTATTTCAAGCACTGGGGTGAGGGGGTGGCAGAGCATTGCATACCATTATTCCATTATTCCTAATTGTTTGGTTTGCTCATTTGGCTGCAGGTGTGCTGGAATTACTGATCCGGCACTGCAAGGCAACATGGAGCACATATGGGCCATCAGATGCCCAGAGGCATGACGGTGATGTCAGATGGAGATCATTCCTCTTGCATAGCTGAATGGGTATACCGAATCTCAAGCACTGGGCCTCAAACACGTGTCAGACACACGACCGCCAAAAAGCACTGCCTCGCGCTTAGTGTAACACAACAGCAGGAAATATATAATATAAACACCACATTTTATTAATATAACAAAACGATAAATAATCATTTATATTAGTCATGTTCCTGACATTTATTGCACTCAAGGAACAAGCTTCAGATTACTAAGTAAAAGATGAGTCGATATCCATTTGATCTTTTATTCGAATATATGTACTCCTTTTTGCAAGTTGATTCCCAACAGGGAGATTCCTCTTTCGCCCGGTGGATGTTTAAAAGGCCATGCAATTGTAATACATTTCCATGTGATGTTGTGCTTGCCAGGTGCTTTGTATTTTCCTGAAAGGAAAATATTGCCCTCCATTGTCCTGCTGGTAATTTTGACAACAGTGTGATAGCGCTAACACAGCAGCCTTCAGTGCCATTGGGTGCTGTAGTACCGCCCCGTGTATTGGAAACACATTGCCATAGCTAGGATATTGTTGTGTGGTGCGGTCTGCACCACTTTGCTGTGAAGAAACACTGCATTATTATTTCAGCACGCGGACCATGAAGGTGATTTTTGCTGAATTTGACAGTGTGCATACATTACACATCGTATAATCGCTGATTTGACCTTTATTAATGGGTGCCTTCGTAGGGCCTCTTCTCATCCTTTTGCATATTTTGCTATTTGAGCACATTTAGCTGTGTGTGCGTGTGTGCGTGCGTGTGTGTGTGTGTGTGTGCGTGTGTGCGTGTGTGTGTGTGTGTGTGTGTGTGTGCGCGTGTGTGTGTGTGTGCGTGTGCGTGTGTGCGTGTGTTCTGGCTCTTGGGCTGGCAGCAGCTGTTCAGACCGATGGGTGGCGTGTAAAGCTGGCAGAGGTGTGAATCTCCCTGCACTCATCACAAGCTGCCACGTTTCCCCCTCGTTTCTCTCGGGGTCGATGCGGGGGGGAACACACCGTTGTGAGAGCATGTGATGCAGTTCACCAGTGTATAGACCTAAAGGCCTACTGTATGTTAGAGGTTTAAAAAGCACTATATTGGCTAAATACAAGTCTGCAGTAAAGGCGGATAAATGTTGGTGGGCCAGGCGCATGGCTCAATGTGGTTGTCCAATAGTTTCAAAATTAACCAGAGGTCTACGCCCAGTAGGATAAACGATTGCGGACACTTCCCAATGGAGCGTGGCAAGGCTAATGCTGATGCAGGCTACACACTAATAATATTTCACACTCTCTTAATTTGTAATCCTTTGTACGTTTGTGTGCTCCTGCAGAGTGTACACGCATTGTGCACCCGCCACATGCAATATACTATCTTAATAATGCTTAATAAAGTTTAGAGTTAGCTTAAAGTTTTAGCTAGCAAGTCGTGCAATCACTTTCCGCTGCCTCAAGATAGCCATGCGCTAGAACACACCTCAAAGTGCATTTGCTGTTTATTAATTTAACAACCTGGGCGCTGGACGGGACAACTGGTGTGAAATTAGCAAAGACACTTGCATTTCCGCTTTTTTTAAGATGTTGGAAGGTGTTGGAAGGTGCAAGATAGAGCTCTATATATTTAAGGTTTATCCTGATTTCTAGCACTACAAGTTAACATGAAATTACCATCAGAGGTTCTGATATGCAAATACATCAGCTACAGCTTTAAATGACGATTAGCATAGCCAATGAACACGGCTGTTGTATGTTACTGTCTATAGACAATTGGAAATGGTGTCGTAGAATATCGTAACTTCTCTCTGATCGGTGGCCAGGTTGGGAAGACACCACTGCTGTTGTTCCACTGATAAGACCTCCATTCTGCTGCGTTGGTTTGTTTTGTCACTACTAATGAGTTCAGGGCTAATCACTGTGCAGTTAGCAGCTATTTAATGGTCATAAAGACTGGCTGAATCACTGAGAATTAGCCAGGGCCGGAATAGCAGGTTAATATCCTAGCCCTTAAACTTTGTGTGTGTGTGTGTGTGTACAGTGTACACGTACGTACGTGTGACTTGTGTGTACATTTTTGGGCCACATTGAAATACCAGTCAAATAATATTTTACGATCTGATATGGGACCCCCCAAAAATGGCAATTGCGTTCTATATTGTGATTAAAATATATATATAATATTTGACAGCCTTAGGGCAACTACTTTGCAAACACTTAGAAATAAAAAAAAAACATCAGTTACAAGCTTAGAGAAATATAAACATACAGGATTGTATTTACCAGTACATTTTTGTATGTTTTGTAGGTCTACTTTTTGGTATACTTTGTTCGGTGTAGTAGCTATTTGCACCTTGTAGAAATTACTAATAGTTCAGATGTTTGTTTTACTAAGGCTACCGAACAGTCAGAAGTTCAACTACAAATTATATTTTGCAAAAAGCTTTATTCATGGCTTAATATTGATGATCCTAATACAGCATATCATAATTCTTTCAGTCTGAAGCCACCGCACGGCCTCAGCAGTTGATTTGTTACATATTCATATCAAGGACTTAACTGCATTTTCTTTGGCTGAAATCACTGCAGACATCTGCTCCCCTGAGACTCCATTGGTGCTCATGTCTGTCATCTGGGCCATTAGACAGGAAATGAACATGGGCGGAGGGGCTCGGGTGGGGATGTTTGAGCCCCCCCCCCCCCTTTCACACAATTAAGGCTGATGAAAATGGAGCCGCAGAGAGCAACGCCAATGGGCAAGGCAGGAACTTGTTGATTTCACCATGGCCTTCTCCTGTAACAAACATGTTTTAAAGTGAAGAGATATACTGTAGATGAATTTGACCAACTACTGGCTTAACTATCACACCATTGAGTCAATTAATGGTGTGATAAGATAATTATCTGGTCACCTTAAAAAGCCCCCCCTGGAATATAATTCACCGGCCCGCCGCTGATTAAAATAATTCAAATATGTGTATAGGCTTTAGTGATTATAATTACTTTGCATTTAAGTTATTCGGGCCTGCCCTGAATTGTACGACGGCTTCACTATCACAACTGACACTTATCGTGCTTCTCAATCTGCCGCTGTTTTAACAACTCTGCCAGAATCTGATGTGTCTGGTGTTGTCACTTTACATCCTGAAGATATGTTAATGCTGAGGAAAGCTGAGGAAAGATCAGCTTTGGTCTGATGTCTTCCCCACTACCGTATCTGACAGAGTGGGTAGACTGACTTCACGCTGAGAAGTTCTCCCTGTGAGATCGATCCACTACGTAACATCTGCATAGAGTCATTTCTGGGAGCAAAAATAGGCTCAGAAAATGGATGAATGGATGAAAACCGTTTAAGAATCTAGCCAAGTCTCACTCTCATATGACAGAGGGAAAATAAGGGACGTGATGCCCAGTTGAAAGTTTCTCCCGCAGGACTGGATTTCTCTTTCCTCTCGCAGTATGATTCCACAAAGGGTGAAAGCGCTCAGATCCCCAAAATAAACTATTTTTGCACTTTGTAACTGAGGATTCTATGAAATGTCACACTAGCACAGAGTCTGTAAAGTCTTTGTATAAGAATGGTCTTGGTGCACAGGTGTTGAAGAGTTTTCCAGATCCCCATGGGTACCTTATATTGCGCTGTAGCAGACAATATAAGGTAACAATGTCATAGAGCACTTCTTTATAATGCAGTTAATGTTTAAAAACGTGGTTTGTTTCACCGTTATTTGTTGCTAATTGACATCATACAAGTCAATAATGATAATATACATAACTGTGTCCATTCATAAAGTATGCTGCTCTTTTTGTTTTAATATTTTGGTGTCTACGATATTTTAATGATTATGCCAGAGTCGGACCAACCAGAGAGAAAAGTCACAACTGTCTACATACTGTAGTCTTGTGAACACATTTCTACACTATCAGCTATCAGTTGATCCATAAAACATGCAGGCATACATGTCTTGTGATTGATTGGCTAATTGGAGAGTTTGTCATGGTTTGACAAAGGTGAAGGGGGAAATATTGACGACATTTTGCTGTTGGGAACTGCTCTGGCGCCGAGCGGGTTTATGTGCAGCTGTTAAAGATGTGTTCATGTTGGTTTGGCTGCTCCGTTCATTGTAGACAGATGAAACTGAGGTCATTCCAATGTAATATCTCTTGCACGGATTTTGGATTGGTTACAGCTGAATCACAGAGGCAGTGTTAAACACACACTTTTACAAACCGTGGGTTATTTACAAACATTTAAATCAGTCACACATAATCTTTCTGTAGGTATACATGTAAGCAGAACTTTTATTCTTTCTTTATATATATCTTTCTTTATATGTTATTATCTTTCCAACTTTTCCAACCAATTTTGTGAGGGATCCTTGTGACAAGATGCACTCTGATGGAGAGTAACACAGATTCAATCTGTATGAGCATAGCGCAACACCATATACAAACTACACCTCAATGTCAGAATCAACCTGTTATGTAATGTCATAGGAATAAAAATACGTATAAAAGTGCTTTTATTGTCACAAACACATAATTTGTTCTCTGCATTTAACCCATCCCTCAAGGGAGCAGTGGGCAGATGCTGTGCAGCGCCCGGGGACCAACTCCAGATATACAGTATGCCAGTGTCTCTGGTGAACAGCACTGACTGGAGAGTGTGAACCGGACATGTTTTTAGATAGTGGGGGAAACCGGAGCACCCAGAGAAAACTCACACAGACACGGGAAGATCATGCAAACTCCACACAGAAAGGCCGGGACGACTGGGGTTCAAACACGGGACCTTCTTGCTATGAGGCCACAGCACTATCCACTGGGCCACTGTGTTGCCCAATGGATGGTATATGGAAAACAACAGTGCATGGGTCTCATAAAAAAATAAGGACACCACATCCTTAGAGGCCCTTGAGATGATGCTTGCAATCATGACCTTCTTCTTCTGCTGTTTGTTCCGCTTTTAGCCATGTAAGCAAGCGTTCAAATTGCGATATGTTGTGAAGGGTTTTCTACTGAAAATTGCAGAGTAAAACATTGGGGGAATAAATCCTGTCTGTCACACTATCTCCTGAAAACACCCACAGCTTTTAAAGAAGTATTAAGATGTCATATCTTGAGTATTTCCATAATATGCGTGACTGTAAATTGAAGAAATCCTTTATCTGGCGCTGCACAAACAAATGAACTGTTTAATCATAGCTTGTATGTTCAAATGGTTTTACAGTTTTACAGAGCACAGTAATGAACATCAGTATAAAATACAGAATGCATACAGTTCATTGCAGTGTCTATAGGCAGGAAAAAGCAACAAATAGAAACTTCAAGTATTGCAGATACTGTAAATATACAAATAGAAAAAAACGACAGAATACTGTACATTCAACACAAATCCGATTTAAAGTGGTCACAGTTCTTGTTTGCCATAAGCCATTGTTTTTAAGAGACCTAAAGGTGGCACAGGGCACACCGTCATGTAGGCCATTCCAATATTTGTCATTTTCATGACAGCACACAGCTGTCCCTATATGTGCTGTGCCTACATTACGCCACTGTTAACTCCTTTAACTAATGAGATAATATAAAGAAGGTAGGGCAAGGCCATGCAGAGCATTATACATGAAACAAGTATATTATAAAATATTTAATTATCATACTAAATGTACAATATTTTCCCAGGATGTTACAATGATTAAATTATTGTGTTGTAGGAGAATTGAGATGTTAATCTGGTCTGACATCTTCAGTAACCGTGTACTGTACTGTATGTGGAGCCAACTATCAATAAGTTATTATATACCTTTTAACACAGTTCAAATGTGTCCCTGATTTTGCCTGCAGACTACAATAAAAACATGTGTGTTATACATCTACAATACAGAAAAACCTTCAGTTAGGCAGGATTACTTGCTAATGTTGCTCACACTATATAGCTATTATACAGTACATATGTTATCAACTAAAATGTATGATACATTTTACCATCTTTAAACAGTATAAATAATTAATCTTAGTTATTTAAACCACACATAATAGCACTAGTAGTAGTAGTAGTAGTAAGACCAAATAAATCATCTGATTGATATATTCTGATTGATATAAGTATATATTTCCTTGGGGAGTACAGCATTTCTTTCCTGTAAGTAACATTTTTTCCCCCCCACAGAAAAGAAACATTATGTAAATTGGTGCATGAAGTTTAAATCTATAATTTTATAATTTGACGAAAGGATGCCTAAAAGCAATTACAAATTCTTAATAAGCTAGTTTGTGGAAAACACCACTTAGCTGTTTTAAATAGCAATATCATTTATGACCATGCATGAAAAGCATGCAAGGTCAGTCTGGAGCGCATACACTATCATATTTTCCACTTTAAACATTTGAAAAAGAATTTAAGGTTTGTTGAACGGTGTTTATATTCCTATTTACAGAGCCAGGGCTGTGTAGAAGTATCTGATTCTTTTTCCAACACGCACAGAGAATGGTAAGATAGCACAATGCGTGAGAAGACAGGCATTTCCTTGCTGTTCGGTCAGCAATAAGCAATCTTTCATAAACACTATTTTGTGTCGGCAGTAACTAAGAGATTCGCTGGAAAGAAATGTCCAATTTCAAAACGTTCACAATCTATTATGTGTTTTACTTTAAAAGCCTAAAAAAGACATGGCACTTCACATGCGCAGTCAACGCGCACAGGTCCGCGTGGCCCGACAGACCGACACAGATGTATAAGATGCTCACAACGTAGTGAAGCTACGCCATGGCCGTCAGCTCCACGCAGAAGCATAAATCTGCCTTTTAATTTGTGTGTGTGTGTGTGTGTGTGTGTGTGTGTGTACTGTAGTCCCTTCTTCCCCCACAACTCCAGAACTCCCCCCAGAGAACACCCCCAATTGCTCGTGCACAGCCAAGCTGATGGATGGTTGATGGTCAAATCTAAGTGTGTGTTATTATCGACGGCCCTCCATTTGAACCCTTCCCCCGTTCCATAATCTGTCCGTCCTGCGGCATGTGCAGACAGTTACGAGGCAGTCCCTCGCTTCGTACATTCCCCTTCTACTCCCCTCTTCCGTGCTGTTAGAGCCCGACCGGTTTGGGTCACATTACGGGGGATTAAGCTAATAAAACATTTCCTCGGCGGGGAACAGGGAACGAGGGGCGGGAGTGGAATGCACAATCATTATGTAAAGAGCTTTCCAAGGAGCTCAAGGAGGAAGGTTGATCAACGTTAGTGTCTCCACAGCAATTAGAGTGTTGAAAGTGCTCAGTCGTGTCTTATTAAGAAGATAAAAGATGCACTTGACGCTTCTGTGTGGTCTTATTATGTGTCTATCTTTCTATCTGTCTGGCTTTCTGTTGTGTGTGTGTGTGTGTGTATGTATGTATGTATGTGTGTGTGTGTGTGTGTGTGTATATATACATATATATATATATATATATGTATATATATGTATGTATGTGTATATATATATGTGTGTATATATATGTGTATATATATATATATATATATATATATGCGTGTATCTTCATTGTTTTGAAGGTCAACACTGTAACATCAGCCCTGCTCCTGACACATTAAAGCAGAATGATGTGTGCTGCATGTATAACTACCAGGGGAGTACATTCAGTCCTATACAGTATATTGATATTTTTTTTACGCCTTGCTTTTCTTTCTAGCTTTGGTATGTTTATGAGTGTAATTTTGAACAAGCCTGCATGTGCTGTGCGTGCGTGTAGGTGCGTATGCTGTGCGTGTGTGAAAGCAAAACCAAAGCCGTGCACGACACCAGCCATGTTTGACGGCGAGCAGCTCTGGCAAGCACGCTAAGTTCATTAGAGGCACAGGAGCAGAAGCTGCCTCTGTGCTCGTGGGCACTGCGGGGAAATAACTTGCTGCTACTCTTTCACAGCTGTCCGCTCACATTGCATATTGTCATGACGATGCCCACTGCACCCCAAACATACCCCCCCCCC
>JAODUK010002701.1:0-11918 GCA_027564635.1 Typhlichthys eigenmanni | reverse complement strand
GCGAGCGGTTGTGAGAGTCTAAGTTTGTGTGGGGAGGGGATCAGAGAGAGAGAGAGAGAGAGAGAGAGAGAGAGAGAGAGAGAGAGAGAGAGAGAGAGAGAAGCCGCGTTACAGTAGTCAGTACGACAGCAGCTAGCCTGCGCCTGTCCTGTCTTATAGCAGCCAGCCTAGCGACAGCAATGCATGCTGGTCCAACGCTCAGGACACTCTCTTCCATTTGGAGGAGGGAAATGGTGCACTGGGGGAGGGGTTCATGGCATACCCTGGTGTGCTGAGGTTGGTCCAAGGCACCGCGGGGGGTGGGGACTGGGCCCGGCAGCGGCTGCCCCGTCGGGGAGGTTGCCATGGTGACCATCCGCTGGTTGGGCTGGGGTGCCGTCCGGACACCTTGTTGTTGTTGTTGCTGCGTGGGACCGCCGGCCTCGGGAAGCCTGGCACCCTGAACGAGGGGGAAGGGGTGGGGGAGGAGGAGGGAGGGGTGGGGGAGGGGGTTGTTCAGCATCTCAACCACCGTCGCGCACACACACACCGTATGCTACAGAGGGACGCTCTACATTATCAGGGAGGAGAGGCAGAACCCCAGGGAGGTCTTGTTATCGATGTCGTAGCTCAGGGTGCGAGGGGAGGGCGCTAGAACGAAGGTCATCTCTCCTCGCAGTCAGTGGAGAAATGTGACAGATCAATATGGGGAGGAGAAAGACAGTATCTCCCACCTGTCCCCAGTCAGACAGTAAATTGATTAATCCCCCCTATAGAAATCACAGCTCCCGATTGCGGCCATCGAATGCTAAGCAGCATTACGGCAACGGCAAAGACTGATTGCTGCCAGCCCCGCCCACCTTTGTGCATTGTGACGCTGTGTGCATTATCCCCTGATGAAAATATTATTTGCCTCTTATCGGTGTGCTTAAGCTGTCCAAATCCAAAATCCTCAAAAGTGGCAACTTTCTTACACAGGTATTTACACCCCCAGAGCCCTGTAGAGAGAGATTAATTACACGGCTACAGGACTGACGCTTCCTTTTGTCGGCATGCACCTCATCAGAGATAGCTTGATAGAGAGCGGGCGTACGCAAGAGAACAGAGAGAGAGAGATATGAAAGAGTGTGAGCCTGAGAGCAAATAGAGAAATGAGGAGAAAAGATAACATTGTCAGCCTACTGGGGTTTTCTTTCCTCCTTCTGACAGCAGAACAATGTGCGCGCATCTGGAGAGAATCTTCTCTTCGTTATAGCTACAGGCCGCAGCACCCGCCCCCCGCCCCCTAAGATGCAGCGAATCAAGATAGCTGCAGGTTTTCATAAGCGCGGTGACACTCAGCTATCTTCATCTGCGGCGGGAGAGCCTGTGATTTAGGCTTCGGCGCCTCATCCTCTGGGATGAGACTTCAGCGGGGGAGAGAACGGGGGGAGAGGGAAGAAAGCGACTTACGCCAAATATTATCGCATCTCCTCCACCACAGACGAGGCAGCGGCTAACATGAGTGCGACAGTCAAGCTTTTGTGCAATTTCAATAGGAATTTGTGTTTAATTAGGGCCGCGGAATTAATCTATCTAGTATGAACAAGTATGAAAACGCAGAGCGTAATTGTAAGCGAGGTCTTCATTGCTGTCACTCTTGTCTCCCTCGCTGAGCATCTTAAGCAGAAAACTATTCTGCCCTTAAAGTAAAGGGACACCAACCTTTAAGAGCAGTGATAAAGTGTCCGATACTGGAAAGATAAATGCCACGCTGCTCACTTTAATCACTGCCGCCACGCTGAAGAGAAGACGTGCGTGGCTTTAACACCCAACCACATAGCTTAAAATAAGAGGAGCGCTTTATGGATCAATTTTGCCAAAATGACACAGACATCACAGCGTGGCATTCCCGCAGATTAGAAATCATTTCAGATGAAACATCTGATGCGGTGTGGCATTTTCCTCAATGCTTTCAAACTCCTGTGGTGGTTGTGTGTGGCTTCCCCTGTGGGTGAATCTGTGACACCTACATGGCACTGAAAATACACAGCGTCAGGTGGGAAGCAGAGGAGGGAAAGGGGGGGGAGAGAAGTAAAGTACCAGGGCTTAGACACTCACCACTCCTAAAAGTTTGACAACACGGACTTTCTGCGGAAGCTGGGGGTTCTCGATGCTCTTGGACCGCTGCATCACAGTTCGTTTCACCCCCGGCCTGGGGCCCTGTCCACGGGCCGCGCCCTGAACGGGCATGACCCTCTGAGGGGTCTGGGGGCTTTGGAGCTGCTGGTTCACATTGTGAGGGCCGCTGTTCCTTCTCTGCTGCTGTTGCTGCTGCCACTGAGGCTCCTGAGCGGGCCCCTGCTGCAGTAGCTGTTGCTGGCCCTCACATCGCCCCATCTGCAGTCGCTGCTTGACGTTGGGGCGCGGTGGGGCGGTCTGAGGCGTGCCGTTGGGGGGGAAGCCTGCGCCCTGGTTGGGGTTAATCTGAGCCGGCCTGTGGTTAAACTGTCTCAGCTGGGGCTGTTGCAGCGAGTGCTGGAGGGGTTGTTGGAGCGAGTGTTGGAGGGGCTGTAAAGAGGTCTGTAGGGGGGTCTGTAGGGGGGGCTGTACGGGCAAGGGTCGGGGCTGCGCTAGCTGTGCTGGCTGTGCTGGGGTCTGACTCTGCACACCGGCCTGGGCATTCAGCCTCTCCAGTAGCTCCTTCTTGCGGGCGCCAGCCTGCATCTGCCTCCGCATCTCCTTCCTCCGCAGGATCTCCTCACGCAGCCGCTTCTGCTCCTCCAGCTTCAGGCGGTACTGGCGCGTCTCCTCGTCCTCGTCTGGGTCCTGGGTGTGACAACGGGGAGAGTGAGCAAAGCTCCGAACACCTCCCCCTCCCTCCCTCCCCCTCCCTCCCTGCTCACAGATGGAACCAGAGCGGAGCCCCAGAGAAATATGTGGTGTATTGATCTTTGCCACCAATGAGACTTCTGTCGCTAACAACCCTGTGATTGGGCCAGGTCCTGTATGGAACACTAATAAGCTCTTTCCAACTGACTGAACTGAAAAGAAGAACAGCCTCTGCCATAAATAAATACATTTGTAAATTAATTAAAAAATATTATAAAAAAAATAGAACAAAACATTATATAAATAAAAGTAAAATAACATAAAAAGCATATATTTATCTGGAGTCCTTTATCATAATATTTACACAGACTAATAGTCAACTGCATTGTTTTAGGTAGTCTTCTACTGTCATATAGAACTGAATAAATAAATGTTTTTTCATTAACTGCACAAACACACTGTGTACAAACGGCCAGCGTTTCTACCGAGGTTCTGATGAGACACGTCTACATAAAAACACACTGCAATTTAAACATATGTACCCCCCCCCAATTTGTTTTACAGTGCAAATTCAGTGTATGTGCGTGTGTGCGTGCTATAAAGCTAACCTGCGGCGTCGCTGTTGATGACATACTGGGGATTTCCTTGTGAACGACCGTCCTGCCCGCTGCCCCGGGCAACGGTGTAGCCCTGGCGACGGCTTGCCCTCTCCCTCTGCCGCTACCGGCCGCCGGGTGACTGTACGGACCCGGACGTGCGCTTTGCGTTGCCTTGGCAACGGGCCTGACGTTGAAGGCGGGGGCTGGCGCCGGGCGAGCATTGTTCGCGGTTGTGTTGCTAGGCGCCGCTACAGGCAGCTCCCGCAGATTGCTGTTCCGCTGCGGCGGAATCTGCATCTGCTGTTTGGAGGCAGGAGAGTTCTGCCAGACAGACAGACAGACAGACAGACAGACAGACAGACAGACAGACAGACAGACAGACAGCACCCACCCGAGTCACACATGGCGCTTAACATCAACACTAGTGCACGGTCTGGCAACATCTAGCTCTCACCATCCTCTGTCTGTTGGCCATGATGCGCTGCTGGGGGTTGATGGGCCGGGGGTTCATCTGCCTGGGGCTGCCATGGCCCTGCTGCTGGAAGGGGCTCTGGCCGTGGTGCATCATGGGCCGCTGCTCGCCCAGGGTCAGCTGGTGCTGGTGGGACGACGGCATGCCAGGCTCGTGGTGTGGCAGCTGAGCCAGGGGGGGACAGTGAAGCAGACCCTGGCAAACGCGCATGGAGGGGGTCGGTGGGGGGCAATGAGATTGCATGCTGCTCAAACACCAGCAGTCACAACTGGGCCGTTCCCTAGCACACTTGGAACAGGACCGCATACCATTAACCTCCAATCTGTGTCCTCATATAGCCACGTAGTAGCACTGCAAGTGGCTCTGACACTAGAGGGCGCTCTTGTCTATGCCTCTTCCCAGCAAAGTCAAATGGCTTTTCCCCCCCGCAATGCTTCACTTGCAGAGAATATTAAACCAGACTGCCTTATTTATGTGTTCATCTAGTCTGCGCCATTTTAATAATCTAGAGCACACAACAAAAACTCACGAATTCCTGACAGAAAAAAATAAAATAATAATAAAATAAAAACATGTTTTATTGTTTGCTGGGGTGATTTACAAGAACTGCAAGAAGGATTTCAGGTATGCTGTGAAAATAGCATGTCTAAAAGAATACATTTGCATATTAAGCAAGCAAATTCCTCCGCAGCTGCCAGAGAAACTAGATGCTTACTTACACCTCATGCGCACACACAGAGCCAACAGCACGACACACCTATGTAATACAAAGCCAACTTACTCGGAGTTGTACTTGCATTCCAAACGGCACTTGCGGCGGGGGGAAAGGGGTCCCCTGCTGCTGGCCAAAGGGCTGTCGGGGGCCTATGAGGGGCCGGGGCTGGTTGGGGGGCCCTCCGTGTTGATGATTCAGACCCACCATGCCCTGGTGGCCCTGGGGCGGCAGCGTGGGTCTCGGGGGCTCCCTCTGGAACATGCCTAGTGGGCCCTGGCCCGGCTGGCCGAAGGCGGGCCCCGGCTGGCCGAAGTCCAGGAGCCCCTGGCCGTGCAGCTGCTGATGGAGGTTGCTGCTGCTGCTGTTGTTGTTGCTGCTGCTCAGAGGGCCCTGGTGGTCAAACATGTGCTGCCCTAAGAAGTGGGTCTCTGGTGGGGGGACAGAGAGAGAGGGAGTTAACACACACGTCTGCTTTCCTTCAGCCTAGCAGAGCCCTGCCTCAATGCATCAGCAGGGGTGTAGCACCGTGGTGGTGCTACACCCAGTGCGTGCGTGCGTGCATATAAACATGAGAGGCGCTAATAGAGCAGCGCCAGAGCAATAGCAGTGTGCCCGTGTACAGTGCCAGCGGTGATGCCCAGCAGGCTTAAAGCAATCTAGCAGAGATCTAACAAAGAGCTAGTACAGAGCTAACACAGAGCTAACAGAGACCTATTATAGCTAACAGAGAGCTAGCATAGTGCTAACAGAAAGCTAGCACAAAGCTATCGAGAGCTAGCAAATAGCTATAGAGAGCTAGCACAGAGCTAACAGAGAGCTACAAGCATAGTGCTAGTGTCTTACCGTTGATAAAGAAAGAGTCGCGGTCCGGTGGGGCTGGAGGGGGCTGGTTCCTGAAGGGCTCTATGTGAGGAGGGGGCCGCTGGAGCTGGCTGAAACTTCCCGTCATGTGTGGCTGGAAGTCTCCGGGTCCCTGGGAAGCAGGGGGTTTCAGTGAATTAAACGGCTATCTTGGGGACTCCATAATCACAAACACATTAAACTAATACAAAAGGGGAATATGTGGGATGTACGGCTTTGGACAGGGAGGACTTGTAATTGAATGGCTGGGGTCATTAAAAACGATGCAGAATCCCATCTAATAAACATCAATATGCATGCAAATATTTATAAGAAACCCTTGAGCATGAATTCTAGAGCAACCCTGCATTAATGCTGGGTCGGGCTCTATTGGAAAAGGCTTTCAAATAAACCTTGGTGTCTGGCAAAATGTGATTGGCATCAGCACTCTTTGTTTTAACCATTTTGTGTGTTCATACTACCCATTGTGCACACGCGCGCACGCACACACACATCACCCATTTACCTTCCAAGGAAAACTAGATAACCCTTTAATCCCTCTTTGGAATACGAATCCCCCTCATAGCGGACTCCTCTATTCTCTTAAACATCAGTCTCTGCTGAAAAATTTACCTGCTATTCAAAATGTGTCATTTGCATCCTAAGCCTATTGTAAATTACTTAAGATGCTATCGAGGCTTAATCCATCTTTATTCCACTGCTGCCTGCAGCTATTTTGACAGCGGGAGATCTGGTGTTTCAATGCTAGAGGGGACCAGTCTCAAAAGTTTCTCAACAGAAAGTTAATCAAAGGGGCTTACACACTTACACACACACACACATACACAGGATCACATTGTTATTGTGGCCACTATCACACCCTACTAAAAGGTCACAAAGACAGGTTTGCACAATGAGGGCTCTAGTGTCCATAATGCCTCTGAAATAACACGGCTCATCCTCTCACAACTAATCCTTGATAAACAGAGCTGCAGCGTGCTCAATATGTAACTGATGCAGGGATAAGGCTCTCAGCGGAGCAATGGTGGCCGAGGCAGACGTAATAATGGAGGGGAGCAAATGTCAAACTATTCAACTAACATTTGGGATTAGAAGTCCTGCTTTGTCTCTGGGTTTCACTTAAAACATTGGACAGGCCAACTGATTAAATGTTCAGCATTTGCTTTTGGAACTAGGTATTGGTGAACTACGCGGTACAATCAGAAAATGATTATACAGAAAATGATTCAATTAAAGGTTAAACTATTATTTTAAAAAATGTCCAATGCCGTATTTCAATAAATTATCACCTGCAACAGCACATACGCTCTAGTCAGCTAATCCAAATGTCATAAACCTTTTTCTTTTTTTTTTTAAAGTATAGTGTAGTATAATATAAATGAAACCCCCAGATTAATATTTCAGGCTCCACTAGCAAAAATTAAATGCAGTAATACTAGAGGCTTTGACCCCTACTCTCCTTATCTTTTTAACAATTATATTTGATGCGATGATAGTGTATGCTAATCATGAGTAATCAGATGCCCAGTGGCAAATGGAATGCTACTTGCTGTATGTCACCTGCATTTCAAACTATGTCCTTGCCCACTAAATGCAACTGTTGGGGATGGAGTGGGGAGGGGAAGGCTAATCCAACACACATTGCTGCCCGGTATCTGCCACAGCCTTGTGACTGACCCCTACATCAGAGCGTGCCTCATTTGTAGCTGTATACATTCACACAACATTCAATTTGTAGCAGCTATGTTCCGACAGCTCATTTGCATAAATTCGTATAAAATGCAACAACATAATGCCAGACTAACTGACTAGCACTAGCTTGCAAAGCCGTTTACCTCATTACAGAAATAATTTTAAAGACATTCCAATAAGGAAGCTGTATTTGTAAGCAAGCTTACCGACAAGAGTTACCGTTCATTTGATTCAACGTGAAATTCGGCACCAAATAGAGGCACGAGAATCCTTCCAATGAACTCGCTACTATGTTTTATTCATTCAGACCCGGCTCATTAAAGAGCTCTTGGCTTTCAAAGGCAAACTTGCGGAAAAGTCACATTCCACCATACAGGTTCATGATGCGTGTTGCTGGCCTGGTGTGATATAAGCCAGGGGACGCTATCGCTCGGTACAAGTATGCATCGGCGTGCACACGACATTTGAACCCAGAGCCGCAGCGGTAAATTGCCGTAGCAACGGGCCCGCGCAAGAGAGCGGCACCGATGTGTGTGATAGAGGAGTGGACAGTGAGTGAGTGAGCGAGTCGAGCAACTGATACTCACGGGAAACCTCTGTGGACCCCCAGCGGGTCTGGGCTGGCTCTGTGGAGGAGACATCAAGGACACTGCAAATATGACAGAGACAGAAGGAAGAAAAGGAGGCACAAAGTAGGGACACAATTAGACACTAGGGATGGCACTGACACTTAAATACTTATGACTTAAATAGCTCGATCGGTATCGGCAGTTGTAACCGATCTATGGGGCTGATCAAAATGAATTAATTTACACGCGTAGGTCTATTGTCAAGCATCAGCCAGGTCTAACCTACCCAGGGCCACACTATCAGCAGCAGGTAGGGATGTAATGGTTACCGGTTTCATGATAAACCACGGTAAATTTCCCGACAGGATTATCGTTAAACCGTGTTTGATTACCGCATTGAAAAACTCACGGTCAATAGTCTACAAGCGTGACAGCGTCCAACATGAACCAGTTAGCAACCTGCTAGACGCAGCGTAATGTTTGTTTTGCGTCAACGAATACTTGGCGGAAGGCAGTGAGTGGCGCACACCACAAAGCAAGCCGCTCAGCGGATCGGCTTTGTTTCCCGCCGGTTCTGCATTTAGAAGGACGAAGTCTTCCCGCTCTAGGAAGGATGACTGCGACTCTCTGGCTCCGCGGGGCCGTGCCCGTGTTTGCTTTGTGTCCGTTTCATGTGTGATGATCAGCGGGATAGATAGATTGATTTATTGGTCCTTTCGGAAATTCATTGTGTGTCATACAGCACTTGTCAGACAGACAGTTACATTAGACAAGACAATCAATAGTAGCACCACCATAGACAATGACCCAGCACCTCACCATATGAACTCTCAAGTGCTCCTATACATTATGTGATACATATATTGGTACAGGATATTGGTAATGGGAGCAACATACATCCTCTCACACAGAGGTTGAGTTATTTTTTGTTTCCCAGTTTGTTCAGCAATGAAATACTGGTAGGCACGAATGTCTAACTTTGGGAATTCATTTTCTGACTCGGACAGATGGCACCCTATACCTTAACAGCTCATATTAGCTATAAAGTGGATGTGTTGTATAAACTGGATAGTGGACACACCACTGCTAGTGGATGAAGGAGTGTGACAGCCTTGTTAAGACATTACATGTGGGGCAGATCCTTTATTTTACATCTCGTGTTTTAACAGGCAATGCTATATAGCCTACTGTAGCATAGGCTTTCTAATTAGTTTGTTTAGTTTGTATCCCCAAAGGCCCAGCACATTCAGTCGATCCGACAGTGTCGTCAAAGTCAGCCCCTTCCATCCATTAACACCATTACGTCATAGTAAAAGTTGGCTCTGCGAAACTACCAAATATAGCCTAGTCTAGGCTACTGTATGTAACTTTGTTGCTACCCTGAATATGTTGTCACTTGTCATAAAGGTATGCTATGTAAATATATTAATGATTATACCTAATTGAACTGTCATGAAACATTAACGACATGTTAAGTGATGAGCCTACTGCACAATCAATGCAGTCAGTGCAATATGTAACATAAGTAATTAGAAGAAGCAATGGGGGGACTGCACAGATAAAACATCTGTGATTTAATTAGGCTTATTATTACATGTAAAAATTTGGCTATTTATGTCAGTACCTTTTATTCCCCAGCACATTTGAACAATACCATATCGTTTACCTTGATCATTTTGATCACTATAATCGTGATATGACATTTTCTTACCGTTTCATCTCTAGCAGCAGGTTTCTATGCATCTAAGTCCGCAAACATATTGGTTTAAGTTGCAAAGTAAATGACAGCCAAACGCATACATCAATTACAACATTTTAATATATATCCTTATATTCATGTTAAATTATGTTAAATTATGTTTAGCAGTGTTCAAGCCTGATGGTTCCTTACACAGAACATGATTCCCAGTCTCTTCCTCATGTCACAGTGAGGAATACAGCTTCATTTAACACAGGAATCAATATCGGCCAATACCCAAAGTGCAGGTATCTTTATCGTTATCGTAAAGAATTGGATCGTGCCATCCTTATTAAGACACCGCTGTGCTAAATGCCTTACACTGTGGTGCTCTGTACCCAAGAGACGCCATCTGAATCTCAACACTGCTGCAGGAAACATCAGTGCTCCCAGTACCGTGTCTCCCTCCACATTCACCAGAAAGTCAATCATGTGATATATGCCTGGCCTCAAAATATGGATTTGCTTTGCCAGAATCATTTCACAACCAAGTTAACGTTTGGTAAGGCCATACAAAATAAGGGCTGAATGGAAATAAAAACGCATCAATCACCACCAAGCATACTTAATTGTAACCACAGGCTCTGTCTGATGGTTCAGCACATGGCTTCCAATAAAGACCCAGCCCCCACCCTACAGCAGAGTAATGCAACACACACACAATGCTAAGAGAATGTGGCTCATAGCCTGGACAGACAAGCTAGATAAACCCATCTCAGGGAATGGAATGGTGATGCTGCCAAGAGGAGGTAGAAAAACGAGGATAAACCCATTACCGGCTGAGAGCGCTATTCACTTGTCATTCAGGCGCACAACAAAATTATATTCTAATCCAAAACACCTTTCAGAGCAGTGCCGACCAAATGTACTGCTCAGCACTCATCATCCCAATAGTAAAGCCAGAAAAGCATTTTACTGGGGTACAAATGTTTAACCAAGCTGCGTAGGAAAACATTTTATGGAAAATAATTAATCTTTATTTGTCACTAGTATTGGAATATGTCTTTCTTAAGTGAAACCAACAGTGTACGATGACACTCATTGGATGTGTGTGTCTCTGTACTGCATAGTACAGTGGTGAGAAAGATCCTGGAAGGAGTTGTTGTTACTACTAGTGTTTATATGGTAACCGAAACTGCTCTCTGACTTGCCACTAGGGGTGTGATACACTGAGACAACACATGATATTGAGTTCACGACAACGTGAAAAGATTTTAACACCACTTTTAAGAAATCTTTAATGACCGATTAACAGCAGGGGCGAAGAGATTGAATAAAACAACATGGTGGGAAGAATCAATACAGAGGCCGCACAAGTAGGCTAAATCATGGACTGGTTTTTAGTAATGTAGAAAACATATGCAAGCCGTATTATGTATTATGACTCCTTCTTGATGTTAGTTAGTTTTAGTCTAAAGGCCCATTTATGCTTATACGTCGCACCTACGTGGACCCTACGTCGTAGGCTCCCCGTAGCCAACTACTCTACGGCGTACCTTGCGGCCTTGTGACGCGCACCTTTCAAAACATTTTACTACACGTCAATACGTAAGTCAATTCGACGCAGCCAAGAGTGTGATTTCCCTATGGTATTTCCTTGTTGTCGAGCAGTGAAAAGCAGTCTTTTATAAATACTATTTTGTGTCTGCAGATTGTTTCCTATGATAAATGTTGGTGTAACTAAGAGATTCGCCGGAGAGAAATATTTTATATGCTTATTTCAAAACGTTAACACTCAATTTGTGTTCTGCCGCATTACAAGACATGGCACTTCCGCATTTTGGGGCTTCGCATCAATCGCATGCGCATTCAACACGCAGAGGTCCGGGAGGCCAACAGACCAGTGCAGAAGTCTAACATGCTCACGACGGTGTAAGGTATGCCCGAAGGTGACGCCGTAGACATACTCGTAGGTGCGATGCAGAAGCATAAATGGGCCTTAAGGATCTCGAGGCTAACGGGACAACAACGAAAATCTGACAGCAGTTTGCAATCTCTGCCATTGCCATTTATTAGAGATTGCAGCTTGCCGATGTGTACCGAAGCTGTGCCTTCCCTTACAACCCTTACTCATGGGTGAGTGAGATCCTGTGTTCTGCTATTCGTTTACACTTTAAAGCTGTTACTGGGTCAGTATGCCTAGCCACAGGGTCTATAAGTATTACTAAAAAAGCATAGAATTTATTATTCTCAAAATAAGGCCTTAAAAGTATTGAGTTTCTCTTACAAAGTATTGCATTTCCGTTAACGGCCTTAAATGTATATTCTTGTTATTTTGTAGTCTATTAGTGCTTGCTCAGCGCATTATCAATCGGAAGAACATGGCAATTTCTGAGGTATTGTAGGCTGTTACTTTGTTTACATGCTGCATTTGCCGCAAATGACTTCTTTAACATCGCGTGGAGGTCGGAGACAGTGCCAAAGGAGTGGCAGACTGGGGTGGTGGTTCCCCTCTTCAAAAAGGGGGACCAGAGAGTGTGTG
>JAODUK010002700.1:16510-34848 GCA_027564635.1 Typhlichthys eigenmanni | reverse complement strand
GGTGTTACGGGTTGTAAGGGAGCCGTATGGCCGCCTGAAAAGGAGCCCAGACTCAAAAGGAGTCTGTGTTTTGGTTGTTTCTCTGGTGGAATAACAGAGCAAAATGCTTGCTGCTGCTGCTGTGTGTGTGTGTGTGTACTGTGTGTGTGTGTGTGCTTGTGTCCATGCGAGTGTGCGCTCATGCATGTGTGTGTGTAGTAACCCACTGCGGCCACACTGAGATGCATGGCGCCACTGGTCAGCATCAGAACTCTCATGGATTCTAATCCAGTACAAATTCTGTGAATATCTCCTTATATTTGTGTTGAAAAATCAAGTCTTTCTCCTGACTTTACCTTCTACTTAGTGGGGGGGGTTACTCTGGAAGTTTGCAAGAATCGAGATCCTTACCAACATTGTTGTTTATTTTGTCAAATATCCATACATAATGTGTTGTCTTTAAATACAGTATACTGTGTGTGTGTGTGTATATGTATATGTGTATATATATATATATAGTTGAGTTGTGATGTTATACTTTACATTCTGTTATTACATTATTGAGTCATTAGCAAACATTCGGTGGCGTCTGATTGGCTGGCTGACCTGGTTGGGCGGTAGGGGGTTGCTATGGTAACTGAGTGTCGGTGAGTGTCCCAGAAGGGAACAGCGTTTGGCTTTGAGAGGCAGAGCAGGTTAGATGTCCATTACGTCCCTCAACGCTGGGCATCTCTGTCACTGAGTCTGTGTGTGTGTGTGTGTGTGTGTGTGTGTGTGTGTGTGTGTTCCAGTCTGTGTGTGTGCATGTATCTTTGTGTGTGTGTAGTTGTGTTTATGTGCGTGTGTGTACGTGCATGTGAGTGTGTAGTTGTGTGTGTGTAGTTTTGTGTGTGAGTGTAGTTGTGTGTGTGTACGTGCATGTGAGTGTGTAGTTGTGTGTGTGTGTGTGTGTGTGTAGTTGTGTGTGTGTGTGTGTAGTTGTATGTGTGAGTATAGTTGTGTGTGTGTACGTGCATGTGAGTGTGTAGTTGTGTGTGTGTGAGTGTAGTTGTGTGTGTGTGAGTGTATTATCAACTTCCTCCTGCAGAAGGAAGCCTGTCACTTGGCATTAGCATCGCCGCGGCAACAATCACTGTGCCTCCTGCTAATTGCAGACACAGCTGGGTCTCAGCAGGGTACACACACACACACACACACACACACACACACGCACACACACACACACACTTGCACAGCTAACCAGGCTTAGAGGTGCCAATACACATTTGTGTGTGTGTGTGTGTGTGTGTGTGTGCGTGCACATCACCAGTCATGTAAATGACTGGGTCAACAGCAGCAGATCTGAGCTGGCCCACGTGCACACGCCTTGTCCTGGGCCAGGGGCGTGGCCTGCGTGCATGCTGCTAACGCCACTTGCATGTTAACGCCACTAGCATCATGCTAACGGCACTAGCATCATGCTAACGTTCCTAGCATCATGCTAACGTGCCAGCAGCGCTACGTTGGGTCAGAATGCGTCGACTCGGCTGTAATGTGACGTCAGCGAGGAGCGATTCTCCTGTTGGCACAAAGAGCAACCATTACTAAGATAAACGTCTCTCTCAGAACATTTGAAGCGTTCGGTGTGAAGACGTTCACAGAGATTTAGTATTTTACCACTGAAGACTTTTTCTTTACTCAAACTATTATAGTCTGTAATATTATTTGTGTGAATACAATAGTTCTTCACACTGAAGAAGTTCTGAAATTCTTCACGCACACACACACACGCACACACATGCACACACGCACGCACGCACGCACACGCACACACACAGGGGCAGAAAGAGGCAGAGCCCCTGGTAGCTTGTAATCCCCCCCCCCCCAGGAGCTCCAACATTCCTTCCTCAGGAGCACAAAAGATCTTGAGCTGACCTCCCCCCCCCGTTGCACAACAAGGTGGCTACTCCTGGTGCCTGTATGTGTGTGTGTGTGTTTAGATACTCGTGTGTGTGTGTGTTTAGATGCTCATGTGTGCGTGTGTGTGATTTGTGTTTCGATGCTCATGTGTGTGTGTCTGTGTGTGTGTGATTTGTGTTTAGATGCTTGTGTGTGTGTGTGGGAGTGTAGAGTTTGTATGAATGTAGTATGCCCCCCCCCCCCCCCCCCCAACACACGCACTCATACACTCACACACACCTCCCACCAGCTTGTGTGTGTGTGTGTGCGTGCGTGCGTGCGTGCGTGCCTATGTCTGCACACTGTAGTTAGAGAAGGCTGTGCATGGTGGACTGCACACACACACACACACACACACACACACAGCAGACACCTCAAGCCCTCGGTTCAGCTACACGCTGACAGACTTGCTCCTGTTTATGCATTATGTATTCAGAGCCACATTAGCTTGTTTTGGCTGCTAGCAAGTCACCAGCCCCCCCCCCCCCCCCCCCGGGGCCTAAAGAACAGAGAGGTGGGGGGATGTGCTCGTCTGTTCTGAAGGGAAGCTCTTGTGAGTTTCTGCCACTGTTCTTTTGACTAGCTAACTACTACCAGTACTACTGCAGTATAAATACATTGTCTACAGTACTACTGCAGTATAAATACTACCTGTCTACAGGACTACTGCAGTATAAATACTACCTGTCTACCACAGGACTACTGCAGTATAAATACTACCTGTCTACCGCAGTACTACTGCAGTATAAATACTACCTGTCTACAGTACTACTGCAGTATAACACCAGCATGTTTGTATCTATGGCAACAGAGCTTCTACATTTGGATGAACACAAAATGGCCACCACTTCCCTGCAGACGGGAGCAGGACAGGCTAGTTGCTCCAGGTCTGGCCTCTCAGCGGGGGGTAGAGCTCGGGGCGAGATCACAGGCCTGCTGCCATGGCGATATCTTCACAGGCACAAGGCAGAGAGAGAGAGTGAGAGAGAGAGAGAGAGAGGCTGATTCACCCGGGCACCGTGCAGCCTGACCTCCGGGGCTCGTTGACATTATCGTGATTTACCAGATTATTTAGCGATTATTTAGCTATCCCCCCCATCTGACAGACAAATGGCTTTGTGGTGCCACAGTTGTATCACTGGCTATCGCCAGACACACTATATAAGGAGACATGCCACTCGTATAACCCTGAATGGAGCTCTATGGGAGAAACAGCAAATTAAGAGCCAATCATCTGCTTTTTAACTGCATGCATAGTAGAAGTATAACCTGTCACAAAACACAGATTTTACTTTGTGTTTGTATAAATGCAGTTTTTGTGTCCTGGCGACAATTGAAAGTGTAGTTATGGCTCTCTCCCCATTAATTTAAATGATCTTCCTGAATAAGTGCCCGTGGCATTTCAAAGATGGCTGCCAAGTAGTAAGACTCGCCTATCCACCTTTTCTTGATCGGAGATATTTCCCATGATTGATAGTGATCAATTACAGCTCCGGTATTTCGTTTTCGGTTGGAGTGTCTACATCTGTCTATTAGCCATGGTACAAATGCAAGCAAGTAGTTTGCATTTGTTAAGTAGCAAGCCAATATGGCAAGTGGTCAGTAGTTACATTTCAGCGATGATTTTTTTAAAACATTGTGAGGACTGCATTATCAATGTGCTAAACTGACAAAATACTCTACCTACAATAACAGTTAACTATTCTGTTATTTCAGAAGGTGTGGATGGCATGGAGCTTCTAAATAAAAGCAGAGGCTTACACAATATAAACAAAGTTGTCCACATTTGATCCTGTAAACATGGAGACTGCAGGCTACAGTGCGTATGCATTTTTCAAAGCAGAGGCAGAGCCATATACACTAGGCTACAGTATGGGTAGACCGCAGTCAAAGCGGCATTATGTTAGTATAACTATATACACCTTAGCCTATTGTTTGTGTCCTTAAAGACCACAGTAGGTCTTATGGAAGGTAGGTCTTATTTAGTTTTTCTGTGATTTAACGTGAGCAATTCCCCCACACACTGTGTTATGCCCTCGATTCGGTCCCCGGCATATATTGGGTCCTCTTATTGGCAGAGATAGAGGTTTATGAGTAAATAAAACAGACAAGTAAAATACTTCATTGTCAAACAAGGTGCCAGGTTAAATGCTTGTTCTCCCAGCTGTCTAAATCCTAAAAGAAAATCCACATAAATCGTAGGCTATCTAGTCAAGTGGACCCTATCAAGGGCATATCACCGGCATGTAAAAAATACAGTGCCTGACAAGTGCACTCTGCATGAATGATTGTGTATAAAACATTGTGTAAAATAAAATAAATAAAAAAAAGTGCAACTTGCTGGTAAAGCCAACCATGGCACAGATTAAACCTGGGCCTCATTTAAAAAATGTACTTGATACCTGTGTGACCCCTGTGTGACCCCTAAGGCCCTGCGTGATCCCTATGTGACCTCTGTGTGACCCCTACGACCCTGCGTGATCCCTGTGTGACCTCTATGTGACCCCTACGACCCTGTGTGATCCCTGTGACTCTGCGTGATCCCTGTGTGACCTCTGTGTGACCCCTACGACCCTGCGTGACCCCTGTGACTGCGTGATCCCTGCGTGACCCATGTGACCCTGCGTAATCCCTGTGTGACCTCTGTGTGACCCCTACGACCCTGCGTGATCCCTGCGTGACCCCTATGACCCTGCGTAATCCCTGTGTGACCTCTGTGTGACCCCACGACCCTGCGTGATTCCTGCGTGACCTCTGTGTGACCCCTACGACCCTGCGTGATCACTGTGTGACACTGTGTGATCCCTGTGTGACCTCTGTGTGACCCCTGCGTGATCCGTGTGTGACACTGCGTGATCCCTGCGTGACCCCTGCTTGACCCCTGCGACCCCTGTGTCTCTGCAGCAGTGGTACTGCAGCACCATGACCCTGCTGGCAACATGGCTGACAGACCGCATGGACCTGCAGCTGCACGTGTACCAGCTGAAGGTCCTCATCAGAGTGGTGAAGGTGAGATACAATACAATGACACATATTCCATAACAATGCATGGATGCAGTTCCTAGGCGTAGGCCAAGGCTGGGTTAGAGGACAGGGTTAGGCTTAGGGACAGGTAACTAGCTGCAGTCCACAGACTGCAAGAGGGCACTGGCACAGTCACCGGTATATAAAAGGCTAGGGGTTTAAAACGCTCTTGACTCACTGGAACGGTTCCTAATCTGCTCCATGGCCTTAACCTAACTGAACACACTGGAAGGCAGACACTTATGGGCCGCACAAGGAACCCATAATCTGATGTCGTCATCTTCTTCCTCTTCTTCTTGTTCAAGTGTCTCTTATGATTTAGCGATGGCACCGATACGATACTGAGATCGGAAATCGGTCCGATGCCGACTTAAATAGCTGGATCGGTATTGGACAGTTGTAACCCATCCATGGGGCTAAATAACATGCGTAGGTCTTCTGTCAAGCATCAGCCATGTCTAACCTACCCAGGCCACACTATCAGCAGCAGGTTTATAAAATGCATCCAGGTCCTAAAATAGGGATTGGCTGTCATTTACTTTGCAACTTAACTTAAAACTTAAATTAACACCGGAATCGGATCAGTACTCGGTATCTTCCGATACCCAAAGTATCTGTATCTGTATTGGGGCTGAATAAACTGGATGGTGCCATCCCTAGTCTAATTATTCTTCTTCTTCTTCGTCTTCTTCTTCTCCTTGCCATGTGCTCTTCTTCTGCAGAAGAAGTACCGTGACTTCCGCCTGCAGGGCGTGCCTGACTCCACGCTGAACAGCAAGATGTACGAGACGGTACGCAGCCGGCTGACCCTGGAGGAGGCCAGCGCCTCCGTGAGGGAGGGAGGCATGCAGGGCGTGTCTATGAGGGACAGCGATGAGGAGAACGGCCACTAGGGGGCCCCCTGGGTTAAAGCTGGGTCTTTCCCCACATAAACAACTAATTAAAAGGGTTGTAGGCGATTCCAATGCACTGATTTTATTGTCATATTCAGCTTATATCGCCGCAAGGTTCGCTCCGTGTGCACGATGAAAGAATAATCTGGTGTTTCTACACAGCCCTGGCTCTGTACATGGGAACACAAACAAAGTGGTGCAGACTGCACCAGACAACACCATCCCAGCCTTGGTAATAAGTGTCCAATAGAGGTGTTTTTGTTTGGCCGTCAAGTACCATCTCCAGCATCGCTTACACAACCTTTAAATGTAAAATATCTTACATGTGTAATTTAGCAGACACTTCTACCCAAAGAGACTTACAGTGAGTGCCGGTACAAGCAGCAGATAGGGGTTAGACGAGGATGTCGTCTAACTCAACGATGAGCAGAAGAAGACCAGACATGGGAGCTGACCAACCATTGTAACGAAGAGTGATGATTCGTGAAAGCATTTAAATGTGTGTTTTTATGATCTGTGTTAGGTGAGACTCAGGCCAGTCTGCCCTGGAAGCATTTATGCCATCTGTGAGTAGTGACAGAGTCGCTAACGTTAGCCAACCACGTCCCGTCCATGTGTTGTTATGCACTCCAGAAAGACAAGAGTCTTTCAGCTGCCAGGGTCTCCTGCTCCTCTTTCAGGGGTCACAATGGCCGTGGTGCAGATTGGTGGGATGGTCACTAACGTAACGCCTGGGGTTGTAGGATAGGGTCGGTACTGCAGGCAGCATATATGGCCTGCCACTAAATGTTTACAAGCGTTAAACAGCGTTTCCCTGCATCAATATTCTTTAATGGGTGCAGTGTTGAGAACATTTATTATAGGAACATATCAATTATGGCAACATCCCCTGAACAGCCTAACTTCCTCAGTCTTATTACACATGAATGACATATCTGTAGCGACACTGTGAAACAGTGTCAAAATGGTTATTGTTAATAATTATTATTATAATAATACAAGCTGTCATTCATGTTAGAGCAGTTGCTTGAAAAAGACTAGTGCAATTGAAAATGCAATTTATCTCCTCCCTACCTGTTACTCTAGCACACAGTAGGTTCCTGCTTTCCCCCTTGAGAGAAGATCCACTAATCAGAATATCACGGTTCAGTGTGGTTGGCAGCGTAATGTTAGGCCGTTTATTACCGTATCAACTAGTCCTATAGGGACTTGTCCAAATACCGGCTTCACTCAATGGTATTTACCACTATCCTTACCAGTCCTGTAACCATAATCAAACTAATAAGAGATGACAAATAATACAGTCAAGAAGCATATCGTATGTGGTACGATTACAGGATTTTACATATTCTGTTATGAGTAATAATCTTCCTAGTGATGAGTCGGTCGCAAATGAAATCGTTCTCATGAGTCCTTTACGGCAAATGAGTCTTTGGGTCTTCTGAGTCTTTGGGTCTTTGGGTCTTCTGAGTCTTTGTCTTCTGAGTCTTTGGGTCTTCTGAGTCTTCTGAGTCTTTGGGTCTTCTGAGTCTTTGGTTCTTGTAGAGAGTGCTGCTGCTGCACGGATTGCCAGAGAAGCACAACAAACAATAGTGTTAGTAACGCTGCACACTAAATGCTTCCAATAGCCTACTGTAGGCTACACTCTTATTAATCACACTGAAATTTGAGTGAAAATAATCTGGTCTTTCAATCATTGTTCACATAAAAAGAGACACACTCACCCAAACAAACGAAAAGATCCGATATATCACTCTCTGCTCACCTGACTACTGCTATGCACAGGAGTCAGGACTTAAGAGTCTTCGGGGTGTGGGCCTTTGAGTCTTATACAGCACCACTGCAGCACACATCGACAAATAAGCCAGACAAACAATATTGTTACTAACATGGCTGTATAGTAAATGTGCTTCCAGTAGGCTACTCTCATTTAATCAGATCTGAGTCTTTCCTTCTTTGCTCACATGACTACTACTACGTTCTATGGACAGGAGGAGTCAGGACTCAGAAGAATCGTAGGATATGATTCTTCTGGAGTTGTTGATGACGTGCACCAGCTTGAGCAAGAGACTGAACCATATTGTTCTCCCATTCTGTTTATTCTTAATTTGGTACTAAATGGCAATCTGCAAGTAGCCTATGACATAATGATCTACATAATTTAATCCACTGAGCCAAACATAACATTTTGTGAATCTCTGGATTCAAACCTGCGATCTCTTTGTTATAAGTGCAAAAGTCCAAGGCTTATTATGGTGAGCTAATGACTATATGCAATATTAACAACTGCACATCCTTACTAGTTTGAGGATTTAAATCATTTACGTTACAAGGACACTGACTCAGATGAACCAAATTATCTGGATCTTCAAATCTTTGCTCACGTGACACAAAGTACACAAAGACTCAAAGGAACCAAAAGACTAATTTAAATACTCGGTTCTGTACACTTAACGACAATCAGAGATCCGGGTCGCATAGAAGATCTGGACTTCCCACCACTAGTTCTTTCCTCCACTCCTGAACGTTCTTAAGCAATATGGATCACCATCTTGTCTGCGACGTCAAATTCATGAATGAGGCTATGAATGTGTTCCTGTGCTAAATGCCGCTCTTTCTCTGCGTGTTTTCTTTCTAATCGGTTTGCCCGCCCTGTCCCGACACGTCAGCAGGTATAGTTGACTGATGTTCGCCCAGACCTTGTGTTGGCTTGGTTTGCACACATACACACCAAGTTCATTTAAGGTACACTCCTAGATTGCGTCATAGCATACCCAGGTCTCGCACAGTGGACTCACTGATGATGGTGGCGGGGGAAGGGGTAGAGAGGAATGCAACCACTCCAGGGCAGGTAGTGTATAGGCTATCTTTCATTCTCAAACAAAACGTTTGTTTTAACGATAGTTTTCCACCACAAGGGGTACTTCAGCCCCAAAAATGGAGGACTGTCCCTTTAAAATATATCACAATGGTGACACACAATTGTCTAAATGGTGTCTGGTTTCTATGGATTAATGAAGAATGTTGTTGTGTTGTTTCCTGCTTAGTGCTTTTGTGTTCAATATATCTACCCCTCATGCCATACTATTGCTCTGTTTAATATAATTTTTTATATATATTTTAATAACATTAAAATAGCATTAAATAGCATTCATCTAGAGATGATTAATTTAATAAGTAATAAGGATTTGCCTGTTTGTACCCTATTGTATACCTCACACACCTTGTTTGTAATATCTATTTTCCAATTGTTTTGTAAAGGATTATGGGAAGTGAAGTTTGCCTGCCTGTGTCCCTCTGCCAGTCATTGAGTGTTACGTAGTAATGTGTCCCTGGCACTGTTTGTGTCGGCAGCTGTGGTTCCTGCATGTCCCTGGTGAGGCCATGTCTCTTGTGTCTACTTCCTGTGGGCAAAAGCTATTCTAATAAAGGTAAATGGCATGTGTGAACATCTGCCTCGTTTTTTACTTGTCTGTGCACAGAGGACAAACTAGTACAGACTGGTCCTGGTCCTGGGTGTTGGGCTCCCAGCCAGAAGGTTGTGAGTTCAAACCCCAGTGTTGACGTACCTGTAAGCATCCTTGAGCAAGATGCCTAACCCCCCTACCCCTTAACTGCTCCTCGTGTATGAATGGATGGGTGAATGTGAGGCAAAATATAGCAAAGTGCTTTGGATAAAAGCGCTATTTAAATGCAGTCCATTTACCATTAGCAGAAAAGTGCCAGAAATACATATTTATAACCAACCTCACCCACCCCCTCAGCAGCAAGTGTCCTGAGATTAAAGATTAGTGTGGCAGATTAACCCATCGCTCATCTTAAACATGTATTTTACCATCCAGAAGGGGAAGAAATTAGATGAATTCAAGAAGGACCAAAAACAATCCTGCACCACTGATGTATTATATATAATATAGTCAAATGAAAAGATGGCAGGTCTTCATGTTATTTAATAAATACACTTTAAACAAATGATTCTTAGTTAGAAGAATGATAAACGTGAAGAGGTGACTTCATCTGTTTGCCACTTGACACGTTGTTTATACACTCGACTCCGGTTTCACAGAGATGGATTAAGGCTATAGTCCAAGACTAGACAGAACACTTGAATAAAGATGTCCATTGAAATAAATCCTTAGTCTAGGACTAGTCTTACTTCATGTCTGTGAAACTGGCTCCAAAATAAGAGGTTTCTGATAAGCAATACATGCAAAGATGAGTCGAGACATATTTTGCCATCTTGAAAATGTAAAAAGGAGGAATTCTAATATTATTCTGTTATAGTTCTGTGTGTTTTCTTACAGTAAAAAGAAAAAGGCTAGATGTTTATATAAAAAAGAATGTCTAATTTCTCTCAGGCTGGAACGGCAGAACCCCGGGTGCAAAGCCCCTGACCTAATTGTCTGTGCGTAGCAAAATAATCACAAAATCTCTCTGCTATTCTCACGTCTAATCTACGCTGTCGGACAGCCTCCTCGGAATATCATCCACTTAATTTCCCTCATAAACCCAGGCGCGATGGGGTGCTTTTGTGCGAGAGAGGACACCACAATGGATTAATGGGCCTGCAGAACCTGAGCTGCTGAAGCTTTTAAGCTCCAATCAAGTTAGGAAACAGGAAGTGACAATGGCTTCCAAATAACAGAATCTGCTTGATTGACCATCACTGTTGGGTGTGGGCGGGAGGGGGGGTCCCTGTGCCACTACAAAGCTGACAAGTCGCTCCATAAAGGCTCCTGCATGTGTGTGTGTGTGTGTGTGGATAATGACAAGAAAATGAAAATATGGAATGATATCGCCCAAGCCGTAGACGTTCAAATTGCCAAATAAAATGATGGTGGTGTTTTGAACACTCGCTTCATCAGAACAGTCGCACAATCAGGACCCACAGACACACACACACAGACTTGTGTTCAGTTGCTCTGTGTGGTCACAAGTGCAAAAAGTGCCTGCCTTTTGAAAGGGCAGGTAGATGTCAGATCTGTTTAATAAAGGGCAGCCCAAAGCCTCTTATGTTTTTAACTCCACCAAAACCTTCTTATCTAAGCCTTAAGGGATAACGAGTCCACTGATTAATTTCAGATCTTTTCCATGAAATGCGTAGCTTACAGTTTAAAGCCATCTCTCACACAACACGCAGGCAAGGCACATCTGACTGTTTGTTTGCTGATCCCCCGTCATACACATGCCGGGGGATCAGCGTAGCAGATCTATCTCATGTGGAGGCGCTCATGTGGAGGGGTCTTTAAGCAAGACACCTAACCCTAAATGCCCCCCCGGTGGTCAGGTGGCACATTGCATGGCTGACATCACCATCCGTGAATGAATGTGTGTTGATTCAAGATCCTGATCTTGTGAGACTCAGATTGCTGCGAGAATCATCTGGAGAGAAATCCTTGCGCTTCACCCCAGTAAACCATGTGTTTTATGAATCAGTGTCGTACTGATAGATGTGGGTGTGGCTTAGGTGGACACAGTGAAAGCGTTTTGGAAACTGGCGGTTCCTAAAGATTACAATGTAGATGTTGCGTTAGCATCCATTTTATTAGCCTAGAACTTATTAGAGCAGCAAAAAACATCAAAGCAGTTTCAAAGGATGGCCCCCAGATGGATATGTGTCACAGCCCATCTGGGGGCTTAGGGTTAGTGGCACGGGTGCTTGCCAGGGCACAGTAACACCATCAGACATTCTGCTAGTCACTTACAGTGAATGAGGTGGCCTTTGACCTACAGCCGAGTGTGAAACATAAACCTGAAATGAGGAAAAATTAAAGGTTAAAAAGATGTCAAAATTAAAATGTGCTTTATCCTATTGTCCTGAAGATAATTAACATTGAAAGTAGTGTAAACCATCCAAAATCACATCCACTAAATGCAAATTTCCTTAGTGACTGCATGTTTGAGATGGGGGTTGAATCTATGGCAAGTTGCTCAAATGAATATTCAAGTGAATTCACCATCTTGTACCTCTAGATCGCAGGCGCGCGCACACACACAGTCAACACAGCTCCTAACAAACGCACAATGTGGCTGCAATGTGTGCGCTTCTAGTCGCCTCACTTTTGGGTGGAAACGCGCGTCACCATCATGGCAGCGTACGTGTGTGCACACTACTTCTAGGAAGGCGCTGTGATATACAGTACATGACATTAGAGCGTGCGTGTGTGTGCGCGCAGGTGAAGGCCAGGTGAAGGGACAGGTGAAGTGACAGGTGAAGTGACAGGTGAAGTGACAGGTGAAGTGACAGGTGAAGTGACAGGTGAAGTTAAGATCCACATCGCTCAGGGATGAAAACTCGGCCTGACAAAAAGACTGGCGCAGGATTACATTCAGGCTGCAGTTGTGCTGAGGGGCTGTTATTCTACATGTGTAGTTTTTTTATTCTCTTTCTGAGTTTATAGTGCTGAACTGTTTTTATTATAGTTGGCGCGCTAAAGTTGCGTGGAGGCAGGTTGTCGTCTATAATAAAGCCACTGCACTGCAAACCTCTTCACGTTTTCCGGTTAAACGTTTTGTGAAAACGGGTAACTGCAATCAAGTGGAGTCTGAAAACGTAATTAGGCCAAGTTTGTGTTTTTAGATGGACACAAACGTCAGTGCGTCATGTTAAGCGCAACAATACACACAGAGTAAACTATGGGCTTAGCAGCTACAACAACTATTCTCACTAATATAGAACTATAGCCTAATTCAAACCTCGTTAATCCATATGCACCGCATACGTCAAAACAGTTAGATGAAATAAGCACACAGCTATACGGTGCAGAGAATTCCCTTCCGATCTCCGCCTCAGGTTCACATCATTGGAAGTTGTCACCGCGGGAGAAACGTGTGAGGACAACTGTCTGCGACCCCCACCAAACACACACACACACACACACACACACACACACACAGGCCTACTTTAACGTATAGCCACAACCTCGCTATGGCAGCATGCTATAAATCGTGCAGCTGTTGTTGTAAGTTGGAAATTAGAATAATTACAAGTGAAAACGGTGAGACCTGTTACCCCATCTCGACCTAACCGTCTCCAACGTCTAAATGAGTCTGATTCACACTGACGGAAAGTCGTCACGAGAACCCGTCAGATTTAACTTCACTCATGAAGACGCCAAGAACAGCTAATCTGTTCACTTGTAAGATCAAAAATAAAAGAACAACATGATTGAACGATTTATGAATGAGCTACTGAGAATAGCCTACGAACGTGGTCCTTATACTATAAGCTATTTCAATTCGATTATTTAGAATATTCATATGGCTATGTATAGCCGTTTATATGCATTCTGAATATTAGGCATTTATCTATTGTATAAAGACTTGAACGAATAGGCTATGTTATTCATGTAATAGCCATGTAAACGAAACAATGTCAGGCCTACACAATATAATAATTATATTAAAGAGAGGAAGGTGTTGAATCCAGGCATAAGTAACCCAGTCACCGTTTTGGTAGTCTATTGATCAATAAGATCAATAAGATCAATAGAACTGTCACGTTTGTTTATAACTGCACAGGGGAAAATACTGGGTTCTCAATGAATGTCCAAACACGACGTAATTTAGGAAAAAACACAGGCCTATGTAATCTAATACAATATAAAGTCTATATAGGCTATCTTTTATTTTATTTAGTTAACTGTTGATATGTATAATATACACTACATTCGTGTGTTTGGGCAATCCTTCCTGCGAGCGTGGAAGACGAAGCCGTTATACAGGCAACAGACTAAACTAATAAACATCATACAATTTTAATTCAAGCATAAATATTAATTTCAGCACATAATTTTTATTGCATTTCGATATGCTTAGGCTACTGTATAAAACCAGCAGTTTTATATTCTATCCCCATACTTGTGGCTGCCAGAACGAACATGTAAAGCCTCAGAGTTTATATATATATATATATATATATATAAAATTTGTTGAGGCGCAGGTAAACCCGTCTGCAAACAAATGAATTCAAGATGGCTCTTGTGGAAAATAGCCGGCAGGACTGGTCATTGTAACGCAACACACAACACTGGATTCCAGCAAACTTGTATGCTTCTTTAGAAAATCTCTCTTTTCATTTGTCGTTCTACCTCTGGCCAGGCTAAGTCTTTTCTTTGCCCTCCTTTAATCCGCCCCTCTATTGCACAGGAACACAAAACCTGGTTCACGCAGCGCTTTAGTGGCTAAAAGTGAAAGAGCTTGTTTTTTTCTGCTGAGCCGAGGCTTGAATCGCTCTGGAAAATTGGTTCTGCTCAATGGCGAGGCAGGAACAACATTTAATAGGATCCAAGGGAGGTTCTGCTTTCGCAATCTGCTCTTAAACAGGTGGAAATGGAAGGTTCTCGATTAGACAAATAGTAAGTATAAGACAACATGGTAGCACGTATCCAAGGATTAGGAGCAACTTTCAAATGAAAAGTCATAATTGCTGGTGACTGCGCACTTGAGTCTGGTGAAAAGCCACGGGGTCGCATATAGCTCCAGATTCCAGGAAAGACGATTCACGTAATTACGAATATAATGAATAAAATGTGAATACATCGAATACCATCGAGATTACAAAAAGAGATTAAATCTTGCAATAAACATATAGAAAATGTTTTATTATACACTGTCAAAACTAAAATAAATAGCGCTACTGAATAGGCTGCATTAATTATTAAATAGACTTAATACATAACAATAGCTAATAACTATAGCTAATATTATTATTATTATTATTATTATTATTATTATTATTATTAATAACAATAATAATAATAATAATAATAATAATACAATAACAATATATAGCTATGTGTATAATAATAATAATAATGTATATTATTGTTAGCTATTTAATAGTTATTATTATTATATTATTTTATTATTTGTATTATTATTATTATTATTGTTATTATTATTATTAGGCTATGTATTTATACAAGCCATGCGTTCATTAAAAGTAGGCCTAATAAACGCTACAATAAAGGAATGTCTGACGGCGCGTTGTGATTTCTAATCGGGATGCTGCAGTATGGCTCGGCGCGGCTGTATTTAAGAGCGGAGCGTGGGTATATATGGCGGCGTGCCTGCGAGGATTCAAGTGGTCGCTGATGTCAGATGACAGATGAGGGCGGTCGCTACGTGACAGAGCGGTGACACGGCCGTCCAGCTGGCCCGCGCGTCTCCAGGACAAGACAAGGTAAACTCGAGTTTACCTTCTCACGAGCACGGAGGAGGAGAGGAGAGGGGGGGAGGACGAAATCGCAATCGTTTGTCTTTCTTTTCTCATTCCTCCTCGAGACCTAATGTCTTGTTAATTCTGTGTGTACTAGTTAATGAGCATTAATCTACTACCCTGGATGCTATTGTTGCGGCGGGACCCATTTTAATGCAAATGCGCGACGCTGGGGAGCGCAAGGTGCTTATTAAACTGATGTCCTCTGTGTCTCGGGAGCGCGGGAGGCGAGGACAAGCCGACTTCTCCGCCGGGCTGCTCAAACCAAGTTTCCTCGACATGACGAGTCCTTTACCCCCGGAGACCGTCGCGTCTTGCCCGCGACTCGACGGTGGAAGGACGGGCTTCCCCGCGGCACCGAAGGCCCTGGCCTTCTCCATAGAGCGCATCATGTCCAAGGGCCCGGAGCCGAGGGGGAGCGGCGCCGAGGAGCTGCGCGGCGAAGGCAAACGGCTGCTGGGCCTGGGTCCGCCGCTTCCCTGCGTCCTGCCGCTGCCACCATTCAGCTACGACCTGCACGCCAAGGCGCTCATGAGCTACTCCGACCTGTGGAAGGCCAGCTTCCGCGGGACGTTCTGCGGGTCCTCGGCGGGGTGCAAGGCGAGCTGCGGTATGTGCGTCAGGGCGGACGCGGGCCCGAAACACCCTCCGCAGCCGGGCGGCAGGGTGATCAAGCCCCAGGTCGTCCACCAGGGCGCCTTGGCCGTGCCCGGCAGCGGATCCCTGTACTATCTCAACTACTTGGACTCTGCCTACCAACAGTCCGAGCTGCTCGCGGGACACCACGTGTTTTCTTCGCACGCGTCCCTCTCGACGCATCACAAACTCTTGCTGCTGGAGAACGCCAAGTTGGCCGCGGCGGCGGCGTCTGACAAGTATCCGACGGCGCAGTGCCCGCACAAGGAGCACCTGCCCGGCCAACTGGACCAGCTGGTGAAGGAGAACCAGGGGCTGGCCGCGGAGAAGAACGCCGTCAAGGCGCACGGCAAGGTCGGCAGCAGCACCGCCGCTCCGGACGGGAAGCCCAAGAACTTCACGTGCGAAGTGTGCGGAAAGGTATAGGCGCGCAAACGATCCTTTTTAATAAACGCAAGTGACGTCGGCTGTTTATAACGTTTGTTTGGACCTACCAAGTATATATATATATATACACACATACACATATATACACACACATACATATATATATATATATACATACATACATATATACACACACACACACACATACATATATATATAACGTTGACACAAGGCATATAACTATTGTCGAAACATACGACTGGACACGAGTAAAGGCAACAATAATATAAGCAAGGCTACATGCAGTGTAGCCTATCAAGGTGCACATAATTTACTTTATACGAAAACTTACATGGCCTTTTTATATCGCATCGTAGCTCTTCCGAGAATGCAGAGAGGGACCTATTATAGTTATATTATTATTATATTATATTATATTATATATACTCCACTCTGATTTAACGTAACAAAACTGATGCATTATAGATATATACTTTATTGTCCTCTTGAGGACATGTGTTTTGGGTTCTACCAGCCAGATACAGTTACGTCCCGTGTGATTCTGCAGGTGTTCAACGCCCACTACAACCTGACCAGGCACATGCCGGTGCACACGGGCGCTCGGCCCTTCGTGTGCAAGGTGTGCGGGAAAGGCTTCCGACAGGCCAGCACGCTGTGCAGACACAAGATCATCCACACGCAGGTGAGAACACGCACGGCTCTCTCTCTGCAGAGTCAGATTCGTTGTGGTGTTGTTGTGTATATTATATATGTTGCGTCAAATACACGTTATAACGTTCGTTATTTGCTCCACAGGAAAAGCCACACAAATGCAACCAGTGCGGGAAAGCGTTCAACAGGAGCTCGACGCTGAACACGCACATACGGATTCATGCCGGCTACAAACCGTTCGTCTGTGAATTTTGCGGGAAAGGCTTCCATCAGAAAGGTAATTTATAAGTTACAACGTGACCTATGGGATAATACATATGATAAATAAATATCCTCAAAAAGGTACTGAACCCTGGTTTTAAATGCAATGTTTATAGCCTATATAAGTAATACAGGCGGGATTATTCTATTTAATTCTAACATATAAACTGAACATAAAGTGTGTTTATATACACTATTTATTTTTTTAAATGTATATTTAGGCTATATATATGCTATATAAAAATAAACGTATAGGCCCTAACACATTTGGAAAAACAGATGCTATTCCTCCATGATTCTGTTGTCATGATTATGGGACACATTTTATTTAGTAGTAATGTTACTTTTGCTTATAAAATATTCGTTCTGTCTGCGCTATACGTTGCTTTTCAAAAGTGAATTGTTGCTTTATATAATTTTCTATTTTGTGAGTAAACGAAAAATTCAGCGCGGAGATGAGAAATTATTATTATATATTTGTATTTAATGATCAGTCAAATGCCTAGAGCCTACTCTGGGAACAGCATGCCAACCTTAATCATATTAATCCGACGGGCTATTTGGGCCCATTCCGGCAATAAGATAACGCTAATATCAAAGGATAAGGGCAGGAGACGGCGTGATCTCACCGGTCAGCAGCCGACCTGCGAGCTGCGCTGCGCTGCGGCCTGACTTTAACATAGTTTGACAACTTCTTGACTTCATCGAACAAAACGCCGATTGATGAAGGCCTGTAAATTGGACAGGGAACACTCCTCGTGGTGTTGAACTGCTGACCTGCTGGGACAAAACATCAAAAAAGAGGTCCTTCGTGTTCATTTTCTTACCGATGCTTATTTTCCTCCGTGTTTTTTTCGCCGCTTGTTGCAGGAAATTACAAGAACCACAAGTTGACGCACAGCGGGGAGAAGCAGTACAAGTGCTCCGTGTGCAACAAGGCCTTCCACCAAATCTACAACCTGACGTTCCACATGCACACGCACAACGACAAGAAGCCCTTCACGTGCGGCACATGCGGCAAGGGATTTTGTAGGAACTTTGACCTGAAGAAACACATCCGGAAGCTGCACGACCACAACATCTGCGCGTCAGCGGCCAGCGACGCGTCCAGGGAGGCCACTTGTTGACAACGCCGCGCAGAGGAGCGGCGGGTCAGGCTACGACTGAAGCGGTCAGCTGTATTCTATAAGAGACCGGCGAGACTGGCGAGAACGGGTCGAACACAACTGAACTGAACTGGGCACTCTGGTGGTTATTTCTGTTTCGAGATCCTAATATTTGGATTCCTTCCCGACAGCTGTATCCCGGGGGGGGGGGGGGGGGGGGGG
>JAODUK010002700.1:0-16500 GCA_027564635.1 Typhlichthys eigenmanni | reverse complement strand
CCCCCCCCCCCCCCCCCCCCCCCACACCCACACACACACACACACCTCCCATCCCCGTGATGTGAAGGAGGAATTGTAAATACTGTAATAGGCTATGGAAATAAAGTGTTATTTAAACTTCGGGGTGGATGTTCATGTATAAATCGCCGAGAAATGTGAGCAAATAAATTATAATGTGTCAACGTGAATGTTTAAACTGTTCCCCATCGAAAGGATCTGAATAAATGTATATCCCCCAGGACAACATTGTGGGTGAAATTATGACTGCAAGGGAAATACCTGCTCGTATAGTTTAAAACATGTTCGCCATAACGGAATATTCTGACTTTCCGGTATGCACTTGCGTCAAAATGTCAATTAAAAAAATAATTTAACTAGAAGTTATCCGCAAAAAAATAAAAATTACAAAAATAAATAAATAAATAAAAAAAGAACAGATTAAACCGTAAGAGCATTAATAAACTGTCTACAGTCGAGTACATCTCCGCGACCGGGATACAGTTGCGATAGTTGGCAATGTCGCAATATAGTAGCCCTACATACGATTAGAAGCCGAGCCTTTCGCCAATACAGGCCACCGTCCAGACTACAGTATGTTCTGCAGCCACCTCAACATTTATTGACAGACACGCTTGCGCGAATGCACCCTTACACTTGACTCGTGCGTAATGGCACAGTTGATCAGAACGGGGCTGTCGAAGGTGAATTACAATAATCATCTAAACGGCCTCGGGGGGAGTCTTGTTCATCACCAGAGAGATAATTGAGCACTTGGGCCACATCCTCTCGTCTGGACAGCTTTAATCGACCAACAGAGATTCTCCACACGCACCCTGGAACAATATTAACAGACATTGTGACGAGAAAGTGGCGCGTGCTCCCAGATGTCGCTCTTTTTATTATGGCGCAATTATCCGTCGGGTCGCGCGTCGAGCCACCGGGAGACGCACAAGGCTAATATTACCAGTTGAATATACCTACTCTCCCGTTTCATCACAAACCACTCGGCAGCACTAATGTGGTCGGGGAATTCAAATATGTCGGAAATTGTGCGTCTGATGATCGTTCGACGCGGCTATTGTGGATATTATAGTGAATCTGTTTTGTACTAACCTGAAGTGTGTTGAAGTGAAATTACGAACAGCCCAATGATATGTTTCAAGATATATGCGATGCTGTAGAATGATGGTTGATATTTGAACTTAAAATCTAAACAAACAAGTCTAAGCTTCACCCCCACACTGAGCATGCATTGCCAAGGCTGGAAAATAAAGTTTTGTTGCGCAAAGCAGCACCACCACTTATTATTTTACAGTGCAAGCACAGAAAGGACATCTAGACCATGAAGCAATATTAACTGAATTTGAGAAAGTTTTTCATATATCAGAATCGCTAACCTAACTTTTAAATGTTATATTATCTGAGAATATTGGGCTAAATATACTGTAAGGGATCCTGTCATTTCTCTTATTACATTTTAGCCAATAGCCGAACGTTGACATTCCAATACATGTTACATCATTAAAAAACCCTCTCCTTCTTTCTGTGGCTTTGTGCCAATCTACAACTTAATCTGCATTGAATTTGAAAAACATGTATTCGCGTTTGAGAAGGTGGGAATGAGGGGGTGTAAAGGAGAGCGGCGAGCTTTTCAAAAGAAATGTTTGTGTCGTCTGTCGAACGCGCATGTGTGCGCGCCTGAAGTGTCTGTCTGGTTCAGTAAACAACCGTAAGGCTCTGGGTTGTCCTTTTCTCTGCACGTACCTCTCAAGCGTCTGAGCAACCGGCTCCACATCTAGAAACACGTTAATTGACGCCGGAGCTCATTAACTGGGACACACACGTGACGCAGCCAGAGAAGATTACAGCAACAAGAGCGCATTAATAAACTGTCAACAATCGAGTACATCTCCACGACCGGGATCACCCGAGAAGGAGCCATTTATCAGACACAAAGGGGGCCGGTTAACAGGAAGAAAAGACGAGGCAGACTTTTGTGTGACCAATTCAATTGATTTTAAATGGAAGATTAGCGGAGCTTCGACGTTTTGTAAGCGCCGAGCTGGGAGAGAAAAGAACCAATTAAATCTACCAAATGTTAACTGCATCGCATTCCCTCAGTTTAGACCACATGAAATTATAATTAAAGCTCCGCTGCATCATTTCAAGGAAAGCAATTCCTCTTTCACTGGAGCTCCTCTCGAAGTGCGACCTGTTTGGCCCTTGTAGTATTGTTGCTTTACGCACAATGCGACTTAAGGTGGACTGCGAATTACTAAGAGGTTAATAAGGAGGGGTCAGGCTTTCGTTTACATCTTACTGAAGGATTTTGAAATGGAAAATCCTAAAGTAAAAAAACAAAACAAAAAAAAAACGTTTAATTGTATTTCTCGTATATCACCTAAATCATAAAACACAAAACAACATATATTCATTGACTAATTATAGATATAGCCTTGACATGTTAGACTATCAAAATAAGCCTCTGTTCCTGTAATAATGTCACAATGGCATGTAACTCATCCCAGGTCCACCTCTCCAAACGGAATAAAATTATATATTATGAGGGTGTTTCCAAACCAACAAGTACTTCTAGCTCCCACCCAAACACGTCTAGAGGTTGCACCCCCCCCCCTTCCCCCAAGGTCACCAGGCAGAGTCGAGGTGCTTCGTGGCTGGAGGTGTCGATGTAGGCCTAGTGGTGGGACCCATGGAGACATCTCTGTCCGGCTGGTCGCCTGTCACTCAAGTCCCCCCCACCCCACAGCCTGGGGGGCTGGGTCACCTCTACGAAGAAGGGTTGGGGATGAGGAGGAGGAGGAGAACAGATGGATGGCAGAGGAAATTTTTAAGATAGCTCTTTTCAGAAGATCCATATTTCTTTAAACATTAAGTAATCCACATTCACATTAGGCTCATGCACATTCAGACAACAGTGAGGAGTTCTTCCACAATAGCTTGGCAGTGATATATAGTCATTTGGCTCAAACAAAGCCAGTCAATCATCCAGTAATAGTGTTAATCCAGGTCTCATTGTCGGCCAGGACTTTGGGATGTCCGGAGGTAATACCTCTGACCTGTGAAACAGGCTGGCGATGCCGCCCAAAGTCTCAGCGACGGACCAAGGACCTAACTAACCCCATAACCCCGTGTGAATGAACCCCCAGCCGGGGTAGTGGCTTCTCTGACACAATACAGACATGGGCCTTCCTGCCGCAGGAGAACACAGGTGGAGAGCAGGGATAGACACTGATAAATGTGTGTAAAAGGACATTATTGTCAAATGCCACCGCTTGCAGCCCGTGCTGTGTGTTCGTGCTGCACGGTACAAAACAGTTAATAGCAGCCAGGAACACAAACGTTGAGGTACGGCGGCCCGCAGCCAGTCACACCGTGACACAAACACTCCCACACATTCTAACCCTACCTATGCTGGAAGAAAGACACACAATCGATACGCTCCCCAAAGTGTGTTATGAAGGAAAGCACCACACAGCGACGCTACTGACAGCAGCGCATTACAGTCAGGACTAGGCTGAATGTTCACATTAACACACGCAATCTATTTCTGTTTAGCCGCACCACGCTTAAAAAAGGTCCGCGTTAAAAGCTTTTCTGGGGAGGAGGAGGTGGGCTATGCCGGCCCAATGGGAGGTCATATTGACGCCAGAGCCCCTTCCCGAAGGTGCCTGTAGCTCCTCAAGACAGCATTCCCTGCCGTCATAGTTGTGTTTGATTTGACGCAGCGTGTCGCGAGTCTTGGATGCCCGATTCAAAGCTCTGGCAGCCAAGGCCCTTAAGTGAACTTGACATGTACGGAATCAAAGGAGAGACCTGCGGCACGGAACACTTTATACCAGCTTTTAATTGTGTAGTATATCGTTTATATGCTACGCCTTGGTAAATATTTATTCCCAAGGGCAAAAGTAAAAAATGTGGGGATTTCTTTTTCTTTTTCAAAGAACATTGTTTTGTCAACTGTTCCTACATTATTAAACCATGCAGGCTACATACCTAAGCTAACCTTTCTTGTATACAGTACACGTTCGTTCCATATAACCCGCAGGCCTATGGTAAAAAAAAAATCCATCTTTCTCTTTTTTCACCAACATCTCCCTGGATGAAATGCAGCTAGCAATTACCCATTAGCCAATCTATTGGAGGCGACAGTTAACCATTTAGCGTCCTTTATGCTGCGCCAATTATCTGTCAAGCCTCCCAGTGGGCTTTCAATAGCCGGGCCGTGTCGCGGAACCGTGCGGCTCCATCCTATTAGCAGAGCTGAGTGGGCCGCGGCAAGGCGCCAGGTGCGCTTCGGGCGGGCGGTGCCAGTGTAGCAGTAGTGGTTTCCTGAGTCACAGGAAACTCGCCGTCACCGGCATCAGCTCCTGAGCGCGTTGTAGTCTGCAGTGCCATCTGCGCGACCCCGCTAGTGCGGGCCGAACGTCTAATCATTATGCTCAAATGTTTTTTGTTTTTCTCGCCAATACTGGTACCCCCGCCGCCCCGGGCTGGAGAGGGGTGAGGGGGGCTAGCGGCAGCATGGGCCCTGCAATCTGGCAGGGAGGGGGCACTTCAACCCTGCTCGAGAGTCCGGATGACCGCGTTTGTCACGCCGCCACCTCGCGTCAGCCCTGCCAGTATGCCGCACGCATGCGTGGATTCTAAGGAGGGAGTTAAAGTGATTTAAAGTAGGTCTAACTAAGGAAGTAGGCTACATTGTCCCGGACATTATTATTATAATATATTTTATTATAATGATTATTCATAAAGATGGCAGAAAGGCTCGATGTGTGGCCATATTTAGCCTAATTATTTATGAGTTTAGAGAGAGTAGGCTGTTTGTTTTTATGTTTACTTGCACTTTCTAGGATACATTTTCTAAATATAACCAACACTTTTATAGCTTATTGGCGTAACTACAACACGCTAAAGAAAATGTAGACCTAAAAAATAAACAATATGCCTTACGGCTTATTCTATTTTACACCTAAATCTGTTCATTTTCAGTAAAAATATCTAGTTTACCTTAAGAACTATAATAGGCTGTCTATTGTGAACTGCAAAGGGACCCTATGTGGGACACAGCTCCGTGGAGGCCTATAGGTCTTGACCATTTAAGTCAAAGTGTTAGGGCAAGGTGATGTCATGTTATAGACTACATCCTGGACATTACGCTAATTCACCCAATTACATTTAGCCTATTATATTACCTTTTGTTGCGTTTTTTCTTAGATCTATTAAAACCGTTTACTTTCTGACATGGCTTCACTAGTTTGTCCTATATGGCCTATTTGCACTACATTTGCACATTGAGAGCTGGCCGATAGGGGCCTGCTTGGAACCTTGCACATTAGTATTAATGACTAATTACATCAAAACTATAATCGAATTACAATATGCAAGTTGAGTTTAACGTGTTACTAAATTATTTTGTGCACTATAGAACTATGTATACTTATATAAATATTTGCACACAGTAAGCTATAGGCTAACACCGTTGGAACCTGTAATATTCCTGAAGATGCAAACACGTCCACAATGCCGTGAGCATGATACCCATGCGGACACCGGCCGCCCTCTCTTCAGCAACAGTAACGGAACAATAAGCTGCAAGCAATGTTATAGAACACAGCTCGCTTCGGTGTCCACAAAAGTATTCTTCTGGCTGCCTTTTGTGGAATGGATACGTGAGAGCTGACAATTGGTTTGGTGTGGGCCTGCTTATTTTAATGTCCTCAATTTAATTCGCTAAACAGACGCCGTGATTGAGTGCAAACAAGAACACAATGCGAATTAATAAGCTTTCAAATTTGCATAACAGAAAAAAGAATAAACAGAAAAGAGCCGAGCTATAGATTAATCATTATGGAAATTAACAAATCTCACTGCTAGGAGTTATCAAGACTAGAAAGTAAAGGGATGCTTTCCATTTCACAGCGATGGAATGTGAAATAGGCCTAAGGACAGTTAATAATGCAAACCGATCAAACTAAGATGTCATTTGCATGAAACCTAATAAAACCTAGCCTATTTATAAAATAGCATTTAGCGATAGCAACATTGTTTCAAAGTAGATGCCTACATTACAACAAAAATGTATTACTCTAAAGATAAATAGCGATTGTCTCAGCTTGTAGTATTTTCTCGTTAGTCATGACTTTGGCGCCATCATGTGGCCAAGCTGGTACCGGGCATGTAACATGGTGTTTGCGCATAAATAATAATTTAGATTCCCGTTAGGAAGTGACATTCATGGTCAAATTCACACTTTCAAATAATTCATCCAATACGTTTTCTATCATGATCACATCCAAATTATTATTTAGGGAGTACAACCATAGTCTTCTGTTGAAACCAGTGTGTGTGCATGTGCTTGCGGGCATGCGTGCAGATGCCTGTGTGTGTACGTGCGTGCGTGTGTGTGCGTGTGTGTGTGTATAATATATAAATAAAATGTATTCATGTTCCCAGCATGAGTAACAAACAGATGGGAAACTTGCAGAGTAACAGAACACATTTTATTTTAAATGCATTGAAGTAAAGGTAAACAGAAAATATTAATTAAAAAGGCTCATCAGAAACCAAATAACAATCTAATACATCAATACAACACAACCAAAGATGATGTCCTCATATACTGTATACATTTACCAATATGTTATTAGCCTACCGATCATGTTGCACACAGCAACATTTACAGGTGCTTCCTAAGGTTGCTCAAATAGTGTTTCCCAGCTAAAAGTGTCTGACTTAAACGACAGACATGCTTCATCACCTGGTCACCTAGCAAACTAGTCACGGTAACTTAGTCACCTGCTGGTTGTCTGGGTGACGTCTTCACTAGGCCCACTTGGGTGGCCGCCTGGCCGGGGTGGAGGTCTTGTTGGCGGGGGCTCCCCCCCCCACTCCGCCTCGCCGGGAGAGAGCAGCCCCGCCCACTCTGGGAGGCAGCTCTCCACAGAAGCCCAGTACCTGGTCTGTGGAGAGGCTAGACATTACTACACAGCAGCATATGGTTACAAACACACTTCTTGACTGTCTGGCTCACCTGGAGAGCGGTAATGTCTGGAGGCAGCACTCCTGTGTTCTTCAGACGCTCTTGGGTCTTTTTAAAATCCTGTTGTTGAAGACAGAACATGTGGGCTGAGCGTGAATACTGATTCTCAGAGGTCACTCCTCCCTGTTCAGTGACGTTCTGAATGCTCAATTAACTTTCACTGAACGTCCCGTTCCCTCTAAAATGTTCAAAACGTTCTAGAAGATGTTTGCTCAGTTTGATGGGCGGGGTGAGTGTTGCTCAGTGACATGAAGGAAGTATTTGTGTTTTATAAGTACAAGTCATCAACATTTTTAGTACCAGTAGCAGATGTCACTTTTATTACATCTTTCTATCTTAAGTGAAACGTATGTCATCTCATTCTGATTTGAAATGAATTAAATTCTGAAATCAAGCCATTATAGACACACCCTTTAATTGGAACAGTGACATGCACATACAAAAGTAGTCATGCTGGTTCTACCATCATCTTGTGCATCTGTGCTGCTGAAACACAAACAACAGCTTTGTTGTTGTTAGCCAAGTTAGCGTTGTCCAACCCACAGCCTGTATGGACAGGCCAGCTCCTCCCTGTTGTGTAACCTGCTGTTCAGTCCACTGCCGTTCGCGTTCATTGAACATGTAGCAAATGTTCCGCCATCCTGAACGCAGAGTGTATCTAGCAATAGGTGGAGTATGCACTTGCCTATGGCGCTCTCTAGTGGGGGGCATAAATAATGCACCTGCATCACCCACTGATTGCAGTAAACACAGCAGACAGCAAGCCAAGCAGATGGAATTAGAGTTTTTATTATTAGATGGTAAATTAAAACACTTTTCAAGTAACTTTCCTCCGAGCTACAGTAGCCTACCCGATGGTGTAGCTATGGTAAACTCGACGCACCTCTAGCAGTCGCTTGTTCCTCTCCTGGGCAGACTTCCAGTTCATCAACTGTTCCTTCCGTTTGTGTTTCTGTTTTCTGTCTTAATATGACCCATTAGCTCGGCTCTCTGCCTTAAACTGGTAAGAAGCACAATATGTGGACAATCAGCCAGGGACACCTGCACGACGTTATTATCCCCGTCTGGGACTACCGTAGAATCTATATCCAAGATGGGCTGGTAGCGGTACAGCGGTGCACCGCACATACAACATACCACACACACACACACACACACATACTGTGTGTGTGTGTGTGTGTGTATATATATATAATATGGCTACCATTAGAGTAGGTAGACTGTAGGCCTACAATCACACACGCGTCACTAATCACACGTATGAAGCAGACATGCTAAACATCACGTCTTCATATTTTTCGCTGAGCTGAACTTCCTTGTCGATAGAAGTCATCCTAGTCTTCATCGGTGGACATGCATATCAACAGATAGGCTACTGTCCACTTCCCATCGCATCTCTGGCAGACATGTTGGCTATAAAGCTTTGGCGTTTCCATAGGAACTGGAGCGAGGATAATTGACGACAGCGACCTCTTCTGGTGGCTTTGTTTTTTATTAATGAGGATTGTCAACCAGTATATTGGAGTAAGTCTATGTGCTGTCTATTTTCATGAATGAATTGTATTGATTGATCTGAATAATGTTGTAGTTGACTAAGTACATCTGTTAGATTTTTTATAGGTCAGTGGTGGTTATAGCTATACACAATGCATATTTTAAATGTATACATAAACATACATAAAATGTGTTTGTGGTATAGCCTATATAGTCACCAAGCCAATGCAATCACAAATAAATACACTACTTCACCAAAGTACATCAAAACCCATATTTTATTTCATGTATAGCAATACAATTTACATATTAAATAACACTAATATAGAATGCTTTGATATATCTTTCAACGAAACAAAACTTTTTTTTTCTTTTGTCATATCTTATATTACAAAAGAGAAAAAACAGCCACGTGTCCAAAATGGCCAATGGGACAAAATATTTAGTGACCTTCAAACAAATCCATTGTACAACTGGACAACATAACTGTTGTCGCCAAAGAATGCAAAGCAATTCAATAAATGGAAATTAACAAAATGATAATTTGTAACGAAATAAGAGGTTAACATTTTAATATCATGATCACTGCCCAAAGGTTTAATGGAAGGTGTCAATTGGGATGTTGTGATGAACTCACAGGGCCCATCAAGCAATACCACAATAGTTCAAATGGGAGTGATATCAAATATAACCCTTGATCATGTACCAGAAACATCTATGTTGGATGGGTCCATTTATGAATAATGTAAACACAGGACAGGAAAAATGTAGTTAAGAATTGCTGTTGTAGTCACAAAATGAAAACGACGCAAATTAGCCAATGAACGTTCCAGTGGAACATTCATTTCCGAAGCAACAACATATGTACATTACTTTACGGCTTGTTGAAAGCAAAACAATCCAACCCCTTTCAGAATTGAATGTTTGCGGACAAAATTGTGGCCATATCTGCTGGAGGCAGGACTGAAAGTCGGATCTTTGCACGCAGGAGAAAAGGATTTGGACATATGCTTTCATGTTATGTTGCAATATGAAGACCCCCTTCACCGCACAGGTGTCTAGGTGAGACATTGACACTGCAGGAGAAAATACACAGAAGAAGAAAATTCAATGAAGGAAAGGTATTTCCATGTGTGGAAGGTGAGCCATACGATATCTTTGGTTAAAGGTGACAAATCAAACTGCAGTAATATTATTTCTGTCAGGCTTTATATGGAGACACTATTGGGTGGACACAATTATACAACGTAAGCCGAGAGTCCACTTCATGTCACGGCCATGACAGGAAGAGCTAACCTCATCATGTGTGTGTGACATAAATAAGACTAGGTGGAACCATGGCTGGACCCCCTCACAAGGAGCCACGCCCACACAGCCCTCGTCCAATCACAGGAAGCGGCCCGGGGGGGTGTGGTTGCCCGTTCCTGGTCAATACGTGGGCGTGGCTGTGTGGGTGGGCGAATGACATAGCAGCATACAAAGGAATGGGGGCTTGCTGATTGGCTGGCTGAGTGGTCACATGGGGTCCGCTGTGGAAATCAACTGGCCCACAAAAAGACATATACAAGATCACAAGTTATTATGATAAGGATATATCTATATATGTATACATACAGTATTCCCATATATTAAAAAGAATAATAATAATAATACAAATAATAATAATAATAATAATATGAATCAAGGAAAGAAAGTTCACAGTTGTAGTTGTTACACCACTCTGGCATGGGTGTGATTGGCTGACACATGGGAGACGTGGATGGGCAGAGCCGTTCATAGCCAAACAGAAGACAGCGTACGTGAGCGCTCGATTCGTCCACTGTCGCGAAGCATCCAGCAGGGTTCGTCGGTCGGACCAACGTAGCCACGGCAACGTCAGAACTCAGCTCTACGGAGGCAGTAACACTGACATCGTCAGGTGCACACAAGAAAACACCAAATGTATCTCTTGTAGCCGTTGTGAAAGAGCAACAAAGACAAAAGAACCAAACGCAGGCGCAAACCCTTCAGTAGGAGAACATTAAGACATAAAATGGCGAAAAAAATAAATATCAAAAACTTTTTATCAGTGTAAAAAAGTAACCGGGTTATTCGTCTTAACCAAGAGTCTGGCGAAAAAGGCCTCAAAAAGTCTCGTCCACAATAGTTCCTTGACGTTGTACAAAGTTTGAGTGCGTCACTTCTCAGCTCCGGGGGCCGGCGGGGCGGGGCGGGGTGGGGGGGAGGGGAGTCCCTGGTTCACACCAGAGACTCCAGGCTCTCCGCTGGGTCCGACTGGTCCGACATGGAGGCCATGGTGCCGCTTATGTCCATGTCCAGCGGGCACAAGCCGTCCTCCTTGGCACTGACCAGGCTGAGAAGCGCTGTGTAGAGGTACTGGTACTGATCCTGTGGCACGGTGGGGTCACATGTACGGAGGTTACACACCTGGTCTAGTCTAGAACAGGTTCTGTGTGTTCTGTCTATTCTAGATCACTCGTCAGTGGACTAGAATCTAGACCACTGACGAGTGTGTCCATAGCAGTCAAGCTAATGCTAATAATAATGCTAACATTCACCTGTTAGCATAGCAGGCCCACGCCAGGACTGTAATGCTAACATTCATCTGTTAGCATAGCAGGCCCACGCCAGGACTGTAATGCTAACATTAAACTGTTAGCATAGCAGGCCCACGCCAGGGATATAATGCTAACATTCACCTGTTAGCATAGCAGGCCCAAGCCAGGACTGTAATGCTAACATTAAACTGTTAGCGTTAGTATAGCGGCCAGTGTGTATCCTGGGTGTTGTGGCAGTGACTTACTGTGTCTGTGAAGACGCCCGGCCGCATCGTGTTGATCATCTTGGCCACCTGGTACACGTCCACCAGCCCCTCGCTCTCCAGCTGCTGCGCCAGCGTGGCAAGGGCACATAGCAGGCCGGCGGACACCGTGCCCAACCTAACACACAGGGTGTTAGTTAGCCATTAGCATGGCGGTAGCTAGCCGTTAGCATGGCACTACCTGACACATAGGGTGTTAGCTAGCAGTTAGCATGGCGCTAGCTAGCCGTTAGCGTGGCGCTACCTGACACACAGAACGTTAGCTAGCCGTTAGCGTGGCACTACCTGACACATAGGGTGTTAGCTAGCCGTTAGCATGGCGCTACCCTCCACAACGTAAGGCTGGCGGCCTCTTCAATTAGCAGCCATGCAGCTACAGTGGCTAACCGGCGCGCTGCGCAACGAACTGGCAAGCAATTAGGATTGGCGTCTACCCAACAGCCTCTGGGGGTAATCAATTTTAGCTCACACACTAGCTAAGGCTACAAGCAGATGTTTACCACTAGCGTTTGTTTGGCCACTCCAGCCAAAACGGTTTATTTTGTGCTGCGCATTTATATGCTGTTACACCGTAGAAATCAGTTTCCAGTTTTCAGTAGGTGTATCAGTGAAGCTACTGTATGCAGTCACACAGTCTGATCTGGGCTACGATCATTTTAAATTGGAATGACAATGGAAGTGAATGGAAGCTGGTTACAACGGTTTCCAGTAGCTGGTTCATGCTAGGCTATATCATGCTAACGCTAAACATGTAGGGTGGGGACCGGATGAGGACCTGGGGGGGGGGGCACTCACTCGTCGTGGATGACGGTGGGCCCGGTGGGGCGGCCCTCCGTTTCCCTCTTGATGATGTTGACGAGCTCGAAGGTGGAGCTGATTGGGGCGTCGGGGTTCGGCCACTTGGGGCACTGTAGGTGACGCACCTCCATGACATAGTCGTCCTGGGAAGGGGGTAAGATAGTAACGTAGGGATCACACACTAACCTCTATACAAGGGGTCACCAACCTTTTTGGAGGCTACTTGGGCTACTTGTTTGCAACGGCCTGAACAGGAAAGTTACATTTTTAATTATAATATTATTAATAAATATTCATATATGTGAAGAGACTGTCTGATTACATGTTAGGCTACTGTAATGATTCCTCACAATAATAACAACACAGATACATGCAACACCATTTCTGTTATTTAATCCCAATCTGTTTAAACATTTGAAGTCAGCATTATCATGGTCTCAGCATGTGAGATGGTTTGTTGTCATGTGAACAATACTGAACTTTGAGCCCAGACAAGATCAGAGTTCATTCATACAACATTGTTATGAAAATATTAAAAAGGCTCTGGGGCAACTCTCATCGTCCTGGGCAACTAGTAGTAGTAGTAGTAGTAGTAGTAGTAGTAGTAGTAGTAGTAGCCGGTGTCTTGCCCAAAAGTGGTTGTCCGATTAAAAAGTCAGTGTTTACGCTACACACATACATTTATGGCGGCCCGCCACGGCTAGATAGTGAGCGCCAATATGTTGCACAGCCCAATATGCACGAGTAAAAAGTGTAATTTTTAAAATGTAATTTTTTTTGTTGAAAATATTACATTTCAATAGCTTTTTCTCTGAATGTTTCAGAAAGTTCTAATATGGTTTAAATTGCTCATTGAGATGCCCTACACAAAACACAGTCCATGATTTTTTAAAATAAAGTTTTGATATTTTTTTAGAACATTTCTAATTTCAATCGCTTTTTCTCTGAATGTGTCAGAGTTCAAAGAAACTTTATTTAGCTCAGTGAGATGCCCTACACAAAACACAGTCCATGATTTTTTTAAAATAAAGTTTTGATATTTTTTTTAGGAAGTTTCTAATTTCAATCGCTTTTTTTCTGAATGTGTCAGAGTTCAAACTAACTTTGTTTAGCTCAGTGAGATGCCCTACACAAAACACATTCCAAGATTTTTTGAAATAAAGTGTAATTTATTTGGTTGAAAAATGTTACATTTCAATAGCTTTCTCTCTGAATGTTTCAGAAAGTTCTAATATGGTTTAAATTGCTCATTGAGATGCCCTACACAAAACACAGTCCATGATTTTTTAAAATAAAGTTTAGATTTTTTTTTTAGAAATTTTTAAATTTCAATCGCTTTTTTTCTGAATGTGTCAGAGTTAAAACAAACTTTATTTAGCTCATTGAGATGTCATACACTAAACAGAGACCACGATTTGTTGAAAGAAAGTGTAATTTGTTTTGTTGAAAATTTTACATTTAAATAGCTTTTTCTCTGAATGTTTCAGAAAGTTCTAATATGGTTTAAATTGCTCATTGAGATGCCCTACACAAAACAGTCCATGATTTTTTTAAATAAAATTTTTATATTTTTTAGAAAATTTCAAATTTCAATCGCTTTTTTTTCTGAATGTGTCAGAGTTAAAACAAACTTTATTTAACTCAGTGAGATGCACACACAAAACGGAGTCCAAGATTTTTTGAAATAAAGTGTAATTTATTTTGTTGAAAAATATACATTTCAATAGCTTTTTTTCTGAATGTTTCAGAAAGTTATAATATGGTTTAAATTGCTCATTGAGATGCCTTACACAAAATACAGTCCATGATTTTTTTAAATAAAGTTTTGATATTTTTTTAGAAAATTTCAAATTTCAATTGCTTTTTTTCTGAATGTGTCAGAGTTCAAACTAACTTTGTTTAGCTCAGTGAGATGCACACACAAAACACATTCCAAGATTTTTTGAAATAAAGTGTAATTTATTTGGTTGAAAAATTTTACATTTCAATAGCTTTTTCTCTGAATGTTTCAGAAAGTTCTAATATGGGTTAAATTGCTCATTGAGATGCCCTACACAAAACACAGTCCATGATTTTTTAAAATAAAGTTTTGATATTTTTAGAAAATTAAAAATTTAAATCGCTTTTTTTCTGAATGTGTCAGAGTTCAAACAAACTTTATTTAGCTCAGTGAGATGCACACACAAAACGGAGTCCAAGATTTTGTGAAATAAAGTGTAATTTATTTGGTTGAAAAATATAAATTTCAATAGCTTTTTCTCTGAATGTTTCAGAAAGTTCTAATATGGTTTAAATTGCTCATTGAGATGCCTTACACAAAATACAGTCCATGATTTTTTAAAATAAAGTTTAGATTTTTTTTTAGAAATTTTTAAATTTCAATCGCTTTTTTTCTGAATGTGTCAGTTAAAACAAACTTTATATAGCTCAGTAAAATGCCCTTCACAAAATGCAGTCCATGATTTTTTTAAATAAAGTTTAGATTTTTTTTTTGAAATTTTTAAATTTCAATCGCTTTTTTTCTGAATGTGTCAGTTAAAACAAACTTTATTTAGCTCAGTAAAATGCCCTTCACAAAACACATTCCAAGATTTTTTAAAATAAAGTGTAATTTTTGTTGTTGAAAATTTTACATTTCAATAGCTTTTTCTTTGAATGCTTCGGAAAGTTCTAATATGGTTTAAATTGCTCATTGAGATGCCCTACACAAAACACAGTCCATGATTTTTTTAAATAAAGTTTTGATATTTGTTTAGAAAATTTCAAATTTCAATTGCTTTTTTTCTGAATGTGTCAGAGTTCAAACTAACTTTATTTAGCTCAGTGAGATGCCCTACACAAAACACACTCCATGATTTTTTAAAATAAAGTTTTGATATTTTTTTAGAAAATTTCTAATTTCAATCGCTTTTTGCTCACATTTAGGCATGACACCTGTCAATGCAACACCTTCAGCAGCTAATGAGCCAGTAATGCCACACTAGTTTAACTAAATGAAAAAGAACTTGCATTCCTTGTTACAAGCTGTTCTGTGGTCGTCTGCTGTTTTAAAGGAAACGTCCAGCAACAGAGCAACCATGCTCGCTGGTGTTATAAAGGAAACCTAAATTGAATCATTTAATTATTTAAGGTTAAACTGCGATGTTTTGCCATTTGAAGATGTCAACTTTCATGTAGGCTGTCAATAACGGCTCAGATTGGTAATTTAATGTTGTGTTAATGTAGATTCCTGCCCAGTTATCTTTAATTTTCATCAAACAACATCCATATTCACATTTAAAAGATCTACGTGCAACATTACTGACGTGACGTGACCTTTATCCTGAATAACGATCGCACGTTGACGTTTAAAATAGCAACCAAAGAATGGAATGGTGGTGTTTAATGTGGCACACCCACAGTCGTTTTTCTGGCTACGCTACAGATACAGATACACACGCCTACCTGCGTGGTCTCCATGATGAAGTCATGGATGTAGATGTGCTCGTCGCTGGCCAGACACAGACGGTCTGTGCTGATCAGCGTCACCGTGAAGCTCTCACAGTTCATGGCCTCCTCCTGACTGGGCCAGTAGGCATACTCATCCTCCGCCTGGGAGGGGGCGGGGGGGGGGCGGTTACAGGTGTATGTGCAGGCTAGTGTGTATGCATGAGACGGAACCAACACCACACTAGAACACTACAGAACACAGCAACACTGGCTCGCTTTATTCATTCATCTAGGGAGCCTTGTGCATGTGTCTGTGCCTGTGTGTGTGTGTGTGTGTGTGTGTGTGTGTCTGAGCCGTGTGTGTGTGCGTGTGTGTGTGTGTGTGTGTGTGTGTCTGAGCCATGTGTGTGTGTGCTTTTGCCCACCAGCCCGTGGTTGGCAGGCAGCATGACAATGAGCTGAGCGTTGTGGTCCCAGATCATCCTCCAGAAGTCTTTGGTGGTGTGGGGCAGCGGATGCTGGGTGATGATGAACTCATTGCTGCGCTCATAGCCCTGAAACAACATGGCCTCCTACTGAGCTCTGCTGTGATAGGCTGGTGATGGAAGCATCAGGGAGGGGCATGAATATGATTGGCATGTGCTCACCATGATGTAAGAGGCGTTGATGTAGTCTGTGCCCTTTATGCCAGGCAGGGGAGCCAGACCAACCCTCCCGTGCTCCGCTGAGAGAGAGAGAGAGAGAGAGAGAGAGAGAGAGAGAGAGAGAGAGAGAGAGAGAATGTCAATCAATCAGTCTAGGGATGGTGATAGGGTCTTCAGGTCGAGACCGCCTACTGGTCACACACAGAACTGCAGACTATCAACACATTACATAGCAACAACTGTAAATTAACATT
>JAODUK010002699.1:0-11918 GCA_027564635.1 Typhlichthys eigenmanni | reverse complement strand
TACTATATTAACCGGATGAGCGTGTAGCCTACTTACATTTTTTTTTTTTAAGAGAAGATAAAGATTAAAAAAAGATATTGCCAGTGTGCCACTGGTTAAGCTTACACGTGCCCATGATGGCACGCGTGCCTAAGGTTGCCAACCCCTGGCATACAGTATAAGCATATAGATCAAAACAAAGCTATATAATTACAAATAGTGATTAATCTTGTAAACCTTGTAATAAGTCCTGAATTTAAAATATTGAGTTAAAACCATTGGGTTTAACCTGTCCGGTAGCATCTGAAATTGTACTCAAACATTTTCAGTGAAAATAAATTCCATTTCATTTTTGAACATGCATATACATTTATACCCTAAAGACGCAGTATTTCTCAAGAAAAATATGAAAGATTCACTATTACTGTTAAAATATTGCATTCAAAAATAAGATTTATTTATTGTAAGCTCCAAATACAAACTGGCAACAATAAAGGTTGAGTCAGCGATTGTAAGATATATGTTTTTTTCTCAAATTGAGTGAATATCTCCTCGCAGTCTGCTAGGTGTCCATTCTGTGTGCGCGCTGAATGACAGTATCCTACACAGTCCTGGCTCTGTGAATGGAAACACAAACAAAGTGATGCACACCCAGTCCAACTATGTTTTAATGAAAGTACCTACAGTAGCAATAGCTCCAAACATCGCTAAACATCACCAGATGACTTCATGTGCTAATTTGCATATTGGTGATGTCAATAAGAAATAATTTGCATAAAGCTAAATGGTTGTGTAAGTTGTGGAGAGGTGAAAGAAAGAATAGTACAACTTTGCTGAATTAGATTCAATAGAAAAATCCCCAATAACACATTTGAATGGCAGGAGAGCTACAGTATGGTGTTTACTGCTTTTGTACACCACTTTCTCGCGCTTCAAAATGTTCCAATCCAGAGAATGGTTCAGAATGAGAGTGTCAGCCATAGAACCTCACTACCACTGAACTGGAAAATGGACTGGTAAATTAATTGAGAAATCCCTACATCTAGTGAGAAAGTCACCAAGTGCAACACTATACACCCTATGGCACTGAAAGGAATGTATTTGTTTTGATTAAGTTCAAATATCAGCAATCTTTCTGCAAAATCACCTTTAGTGACCTCATAGAGGGGAACTATATATATAATATTTCTTGGTTACAGTACTTTGACTTACAGTACTTTATTACTATTTTGTACTTTATAACCAGATCTGGAGCCAGGGAAGAAGGTCTTACCTTTATCTTAACATTTATTTTTAGGAAGTTGTTGTGGTTTGTCCATTGTTCATCTGGCTGAATGTATGTTTAAGATTAGGCTAATGGAGCAGATAGTGTTATTACATCTAACCCTGGTCGTACTGGTACGACGTACTCGTATGTTCTATGGGCTGCTGTGGTCATAGTATCTTACCACCAAGCTGACACTTAGGACTTAATATACCTTTCATGTGCTACAGTTTAAACACACATGACTATGCTGCATTTACCATTTTCAAAATAGATGCACCCCTTAAATAAAACCAAAATTGAGTTAGTTTGTGGTGAGTTCAATTCTAACGGAACTTGGAAAAACAGCTCATATAAATAATTTTGCAAGGCTTGCAAAGCATACAATATAACACTGAATTAAGGAACAGTGGTAAGGTAAAACAGTGGTTTAGTCATATCCTCTTGCTGGAACCAGCCCATCCATCAAAGCTGATGACCTTCGTGAGAATGGTGAAAGAAAGACATTTGACTGACTTAGCAGCAACCAAGGACTGCTGTAAAATAATTACATAATGTTTTGGCAGGGAATGACAGTGTATCTTTCTACATTAGTGTCAACATTTTTTATTTTTCACATTACAGTTTGTGAAATGAGGAAACTCTATCCTAAGAGACACCTGTTCATGAAAAGCACCATTCATAAAAGTTACAAACACAACAGTTGCACAGAAAAAAAAGTTTAAGTCTCCTAAAAAGATAAATTCATAAAGTTTTAATAATTAGCTATACACTAAATCTATGTATTGCAAAAAAAAACACCATCCTAACAAGTTAGTTTAGGCTTCCATCTTGTGGCTTCAGTTCTTGTAAGCAAATCTTTGGGATTGCATTTACTGCCTCAAAAAATGTACATGTATTACATTAAACTAATTATCACCCATCTGCAATGCTTCTCTCCATATTCATCTCTATATGTTCCAACCACCATGACCCAGGCTATCACCACAGCGGTATTCTGGTTTCTTTCTGGTTAGGCTTGCACAGTGTAGCACAGTTCCTCACAATAATCTGACTGCTACTCAAAACGTCATGAAAATCCACACTAAGATCTCCTCTCTGAGATTTATCTTCTTTGTTCAAGTTACATTTTTTAAACCTCATAAAATCACACATATGGTATCTTCATGACCACTGTCTGTAAATTACGAATGATGTTATATGCTGTATTTTCATTGAAGATAATCAAATAATAATTAGAATATACAAAATGTAACCAGCTGTATTGTAGAGACTGAGGTAATGAGCATTACAGCCAGCTTCATAGAGTTACATGTGTATGGTTGGTAATAGAAGTCAATGAAGACAAAGCAGTATTATTTTACTCTTTAACACTTTGTGTGTGTGCGTGTGTGTGTGTGTGAGAGAGAGAGAGTGCGTGTTTGTGTGTATTCATATTGATGTAAGGAAGCTAAGTGTTTTAAAAAGTTAAACATATGTTAAACCCCTAACTCTGTATAGTATTATGTAAGTGTGATGATATTCTGCAAAACAAAACAGATAATTTACTGTAGCTCAAACTGGATCCACATTTTGAATTGTCATTCATTTCCATTATTTATCATACTGCTTCAAAGCATCCTGCCAGTAGACTGTGACTGGCTTAAGGAACAGTTAAGGGAGGAGGTTAGTAAGCTTTCAACAGGCAATCATGCTACTAGTCTGCTGCACAGAGGTACAGTAACACTATTTAACTTGAAGTGGATTACATTCTGTGTGGACGCTACATGCAAAATGGCCACTGTCATTGAAAGAATATAAATGGAGAATTAATACTTAAGTACAGCTGCTTGCTTCACTGGTGAGAACAAAACCTCAAACCCCTCCTCTCTCATATAGAGAACTGGGCAGTTACTGCAGATCTTAGCAAAACAGGAAATTTCACGTTTCCTCTGCTGCTTATAGCAACATATTGCATCACATTACTTCTGTATATGTGTACATACAAACCCTGGGCCTATGCTTTGTCACATACCTAGACAAAGTATGTCCCATAATATACTATGCACCCACAATGCAAGGTTAGGTTTTGGCTAAAATAACCACACATTTAACCATACACACCAGCGGAGATTTAACCAGTTATGGCAGGTTAATGCCATACTCTGCAGCTAATTAATATACTGCAATTTTACAAGGACAGTATTTTTTTTTTATTACTTTAAAAAATAGTCACTGTAGTAGACATGGTGTATTTCATATTATAAAGTTCAGTAAGATGTAGGCCTAAAATAATGTTTTTTAAAGGATTTATGTAACTGTTTACGTTTAAATGTCAGGATGAACATTATAGAAATGACTACAAATAAGAGACATGCTGGTAAAATAAGCAGAAGGTACCATACAATTGACTCCTCCCCTTGGTGCACACACAAACGTGACTGAAAAAATTCCACTCTATATGTTTGAGTGGTGACATCCTGACATGAAATATCTGACTGGTCAACCATAATAACGGTCTTGGCGGTTTCAAATGCAGTGTACCATTCCATTTGGCAACAGTTGAATGGGTTTCCAGTAAGCAAAACAGAGAGATGTTTCTGTGCTAGTGCATAAGCCTGAACAGGGGGAATAGTGGACAGCTTGTTGTCCCTCAAATCCAACATTTGAAGCTCCAGTTTAAGAAGTGAAGATGGCAGATGAACGAGGGAGTTACCAGAAATGTTTAGGTACCTAAGCCTTAGAAGAGGGGAGAAGTCAAATGTTTGTATGCCTGTGTTTCCCAAGCCAAGATGCTGTAGAGTCCTACTCAAACTTTGTATTGATCTTGACTCAAGAATGAGACCTTGGTTGTCTGACAGGTCCAATTTTGATAGTAGCATTCCTGCAAATGCAGATATTGGAACTGTTTTAAGTTTACATCCCTTAAGGTAGAGGTATCTTAGAGAGTCTGCATATTTCCAAACCACACAATCAGATGTAATGCTGCTAATTTCTTCAGAAGGGCATATTCCAATGTTGTTATAACTAAGATCCACTGATCTCAGACTTGGTAGTGAAGAAAATAATCTAGATGGTACCCTCTCTAGATTGTTAAAACTCAAGTTAAGGTAAGTAAGGTTGCTAAGGATTGTCATTTTAACAGGATCAGATACAATATTGCTTAGCCTGTTGTTGCTAACATCCAACTCATACAAGCTTCCCGAGAAGTGTTCTGAAGTAAAATCCAGGACTTCCAAACAGTTAGTGCACATCTGAAGTCTGGACAGATGTGGCATTTTGCTGATAAATCTCCTAGGTAAATACCCCACCAGATTACCTCTCAGATCTAGAAGTTCCAGAGAGGAGATGTCACCATGGAGTCCCTCATCCCATAGCTGTGATGTTATATTATGCATGTTGCCATTTAGACTGTAGAACTTAATGCTTGTAGTTGAATTTGAGGATGTTGAATTGTCTGCCAGGTGTTCATAAAAGCGTAAAATGTTTTGGGACAAGTACAGATTGCGTAATCGGCTATGACTGGGCAGAAATGGGAAAAAGAGCAGTTTGTTGTTCGATAGATCAAGTGTTTCCAGGTTGAAGGTGTCATATATGTCCTGACTTGCAATAAACCACTCAATTGAGTTGTGGCTAGCATTAAGGACCACCAGCTGGGTCATCTGAAAATCGATTAGGCAAGGCAAATAGTTAAAAGCCAAATTCAGTCTCTGGAGCTTGGAAGTGCTGTCGAAGGCACTATCAAGCTCAAACAGCAGGTTTCTCTGTAAGTCCAGCTCTTTAAGTTGGTGTAGGTTTCTGAATGAGCTTTCATCCAGCCTCAGCAGGAGATTTCTTGAAAGATTTAGGTACTCCAGAGATGTCAGGTTCTCTAGAAGAATAGAGGCCATATTCTCATCAAGCTCATTACCAGACATATCTAGAATTCTGAGTCCAGGCAACTTTAGCAGTGCCAGGCTAGTTTCCTGGTATCCAGTGCAGAGCTTGTTATCTGCTAAATAAAGACTTTCCAGCTGCTGTGTGTCTCGAAAAGTGTCTGATTGCAATATTTCCATGCTATTACCTGCTAAGCTCAAAGTGCTTAAAAATGTATAGTGGATAAGAGAATTGTTAAATAGTGTCTTCATTTTGTTGTTATTGAGTTGCAGTTCTTCTATGTTGTTTGGCAGATGTGTAGGGACATATGATAACTTGCCATTGTTACATAAAGCTGCTTTATGGATCTGAAATAAAGAAAGGAAAAATACATTTGTTATCACAAATGCACTATAAATGTACTTAATGTATGCATAACGTATTCGTAATGTATGCATAACACTTCTCTGTCTGCTCATACTGACATGTAGTTCTCAGTTAGTCTTCAAATAAACCTTAATTAATGTAAATGTATGCTACTTCTAATATTTTTTTTTCTGACATGGCAACAGTACATCCTTTTTGAGTCATTCCGGCTTGAGATAGGAACATTTATTTGATTAAATTAGAAATCATTTCTACGTTATTTAACACGGTTTCATACCAAATATGTCTATATATACTGTATATATTGTGGTGAGTTGGTGGCCAGACAATGCCCAGGCATATGGCCCCAGAGGGGAAGGGTCTGGGAGGGACGCTATGTGTCAGCCAGCTAGGCTAATCGATGGAGGATCCCCAGCTGTTGCCCATCTGGCAATCAAGCAGGTCCCAGCCCAAAGGATGAGCAAGGAGATGCACGCTGACAGATGGTCGGGAGAGAGCAAGCGTGGAGGTAAGGACTCTCCCCAGCGGAAGTTAGTGTGAAGCATTTGGTAGTGGCGTGATTGGATAACCCGATATTTGACCCTGGACCGACTTTTTATTTTATTTTATTTCTGACATTTTCTCAGATTTCAAATTTTCATACATTTCATATTTCTATTTACATGTAATATATGTATTTTAGATCTATATATAATATTACATTTTAAACAATGTGCAGTGGTCTTTTAACTTTTTCTGTGGCTATATATACATACATACATACATACATACATACATACATACATACATACATACATACTGGCTCTACCATTTCAAGAGTTATCATAGCAGAGAAATAACCTTACCAATCGGCATGGATGTTGCTGTGGATGACTTAATGATGGCATCAGGATGCTCCATGCTAAGAATAGCAGGGTAGGAGTGAGCTGGTAGACTGCCATCTTATCATCCTCACTGAAGAACAAGAAAAACAAGTGAGAAGGTATCAAGGTGCTCACAAAGGCTTCATTAAGCCTTCAATAAAGCCTCTATGAGGATTGTCATGTGCTATAATGTGCCATAACACCATAAGCACAATTGTCTTAAAGTGATAATGAACTTCTGTTAACCTATAAACGTGTAGCTTCTTTACCTCTGTAAAAGGTCCTCACACTGACATTTAACATGAATTAACCCCTCATTCCAAGTAGATGTTAAATCTGCATTTCAGTTGTATTTGTCTGCCTTCTAGTGTATCTTAGTGGCATACAGTGTTGGGCAGTAACTAGTTACTGGCCAGAGGTTATAGTGTAATGTAATATAATTACGTTTTCCAGTAACTAGTAGTGTAACTAATTACTATTTTCACATCAGTAATAATATTACAATAAGTAATGCTACATTACTGCATTAGAAGAACGATATTTCTGGTCCTAGCAAACTTGGGGTAGACTAATTGAACCAACCTGTCCAAACATCTGGTTTTAGAGGCTGCAATTATTTTACTTTGGCTAATTGTTGATTCCTAAAGTAATTATTTTTCCAATAAAGGGGTTTCAATTCTTAAATGAGCTTGCTACACAGGTTGTCATTTTTCTCATTATTACTTTTCATGGAGTAATAATAGACACCAGCGCACCAGCACCCCGAGGGAACCCGACCCCGCTACGCTTCAGACGGAGGGAAAAAGGAGGACGCCGACGACGGGTGCTCCCCCAGCCGCGGCTGCGCCCAGCCCCACTTCAAGTCAGAAAGTACCGCATTCCTGACTTGGTTGTGTTTTTGTATTTTCTGCGAGTTCCTGACTTGGTTGTGTTTTTGTACTGGCTGCGCGTTTCCGTTTGGATGTAGTTGTTTTCGTAACATGTTTGTGTTTTTTGTATTTGAAGTTGTTTTCTTACTTTGTATCCTGTTTGCACCTGTCGGCCACCGTATGAAATAAATGAAAAACTAAATTTAACACTACACCACTTTAATGCTAATAACGGGAATAGCTGGTAGTATATGGCTTTGTAGAGAAGCATGTTGTTGAGATACAGTTTAAGGGAAGTCAGTGAAGGATGAAAATACAAATCTGGTTCCGGTTCACAAATGACAGACAAACTACAAACATCAGATTTTATCCAGCACAAAGAGCAGGCAACCAGCCGACCAATGAGATATAGCCTATTGTGAATTGACAGTGCAATCGCTTACTATAGCTTTAAGTCAACTAGCTATTGTCACATTGCATTGTAGCCTACAATTTCTTGTTTTTAAAATTTTCTTGTCATCTCACTAGTGCCATACCACTAGCCTACCCCCTAGAAAACAACATATAAACTAAACCAGGGATCAGCAACCTTTTTGATATGAAGAGCCCATTTCAAATGTTCTTGTTGATTAGTGTGCCATATCAACGTTACGTTTATTTATGACATTACATAAAAATGTAATATCCATGAGATCTGTAATTTTATTCCATATATATGCAATATGCATAGCAACATACACATAAAAAAAAATTCTAGAACCATTCTAGGTAATGTTGCGAAGACAACGCACGTTACTGACAGATGCCTATGAACGTTTTGTATTACGTAAACACGTTAGTGCAAGCACTCCCAAAAGCTATAGAGAATGCATTGAAGAGCCGTGATTTTTGAAAAAAGACGTTAACGTGAACGTATATGAGTGGTCAAATCGACTTCAGCCTATTATTTAGTTTACATTTCAAAGGTGCAGTTACACTTTAATGATCATTTGGAGATTCAGTTGATTACACTGATACTTACTTTCTGCATACATTAATTTAGCTATGCTCTGGATACAACATACAGTATAGGCCTATAGCATATAACGATACATATAATTATACGTATACTGTACATACCTGTACGTACATACAGTACATTACATGAATACTTATATTCTTCGTAGGCTAGATATATAAACACAAAACTAAGAAGGAAATATATATACAAAATTAGATAGAAATACACACACACACGCACAACACCCTATGACTACAAACTTACACAGGAATACACAGTATTATAGCAATATGCCAATGCAAATTACATTTTCCATATTAGCCCTTTGCAGGAAAGGTTATTACAACTGACTATTCCATACAGTTCTAGGCCCACATGTTGCAATTAACCACAAAAATGTGTAATATTCTACCCATGTCTTTGAGCAATGATAAGCTTGCACAGTGCTGTACTCGGCTGCCATTCATTTACTTACACTGGTGGCTAGGTGGGGGTCTTTGAGGCCGCTGATGCTTTTTCTCCTCACCATATCGCTGGTTGGCTGAATGTTGTGGCAAAACACTGGCCTATCGGGTACTTTCAACCACTCTCTTCTGGCTATGGGACTGACTGTTGCCTCTTTACAACTCACGGAAGCAGGCAAGCAACGGAAACCAAGTCACATGGACGCCTTTCACCCTGATGTTTCCCATGCCTGGGGCCACTGTAAAACAAGAGCAAGCTACATCTTCTTATACCACAAGGTTCACATTATGAAATTAACATGGTGGAAGCTAACATAAGCGTAGGCATTTCAATGTGCTGGCTCTACCGCATGCTACAACTGAGCTACCGCAAAAACCCAGCAAGAACACACACACCCTTCACACCCCTGACTGCTCGTCATTTTGATCAGCCCACTGTTACAAAGGAAACCGCTCAGCACACACCCTTCCTGTCTGAATTCTAAAACACAAACACACACACACACACGCCATGCAGTTTTTAAGGCATGTGCCAATGGTGATCTATAAAAGGAAATGAAATAAAAGGTTGAACTGGCAACTGACTGTCACACAATTAAATAGAAACTGCATAAATTACATTTGCTGCCCCCTAACTCTTATGTTTCTCATACTGAGAGCCTACTGTGCATCTGTGTAATAAATTATGAACATAGTTATAGGCCTACTTTAGGCCCTACAGTTTAGAAAGAAATAAGTCAGTAAGGGCATCACTGTAGGAAAATCTGCTTTTGTTGCAGAGATAAACATAGGATGCATTCTCGAAAATGCTTGTTCAAAATCAAAATTAAAATATCTCTCCATTCAATTCCATAGGGTGTTCCCTCAGAAGATCCACTCCACATATTGGAAACACATTGCAAATGCTAGGATATTGTGGTTGTGTGTGGTCTGCACCACTTTGTGTTAATATTAACAAAGCCAGGGCTGTGTAGAAGTACTAGATTATTTTTTCAGCACGCACAGAGAATGACAAGCTAGCGGACTGCAAGGAGATATTTGGTGAATTCGACAAAAGGTGTATTAGCTACCTTTTACAAATACTGTGTGTGTACTGTATATATACAGTATATATAAACATATATATAAATAATATACTGTATATAAAAACATATGTTTTAACCTGGTACATCTACACAGCCCTGGCTTCGTAAATAGAAACACAAACAAAAATATAAAACACGACTTATTCTATGCACACAAGATTTATTTTGCTCAAATTCAGTTCACAAACATATTAAACTTTATGTTAGTGAGTATTTCACCTTTGTCAAGACGCAGCAATCCACCTGACATAGCTAGATAGATTATTACATCGAATCAAATCAAAATTTATTTATAAAGCACCAACACCACAATGTGTACCAAAGTACTGTATAAGTTACAATAAAAGTAAATTAAAATTCAATACAATAAAAAGTGATACAATGTGTCATTTGAATATAATTTGTAGGAAACTGTATAATGTTTCAAATGCTCCACTAAATAAATGTGTTTTAAATGCATTTACAGACCTTGAAGCTCTAACGAACAAAGGTAAACCATTTCATAACTCGTACAGCAACAAAGAATGTAGAACCTTGCTATACCCTTGCACTGTGATCGAGGAATATTTAAGAATAATTGATTTTCTGATCTAAGATATTTATTGGAGTTAAGGAATAGCCTAGAAGAAGTTCAGAGATATAATCAGGAGCCAAATTGTTTACAGCTTTAAAAACATACAAAATCTTATAATGCACTCTAAATTGGACCGGTAACCACTACAGTGATGCCCAAATAGGTGATACATGATCCTTTATTCTTGTGTTTGTCAGCAGTCTTGCTGCAGCATTCTGAACATATTGAAGTCTCGATAATGATTATTGATTTATACCCAAATAAAGTGCATTACACTGAAAAAAGTGAAGATTACTTTAAGGAGACAACACGTTCTCATTCCCAACTCGTCAAAAATTGCAGCTTGTTCAATGGCCTTTCTCATAAATTTCCAAAGCGTTAGAAAGCCTTTGGCGTCTTATGATGAAGAATTTTGTCATTGACTGTTACGGCAAGGCTACGGAGTTACCACAGGTTTATTTTTAGCTATATGGGCATGCAATTTCAGCGCAAGTATTAGCTCTGGTTGTAGATAAATAATCAATATACAATCGAGACATGTTAAAATGTATTTACCCGAAATCAAAAAATGAAATAGTTTCAGTTATATTTTGGTATAGGCTGTGTGTAGCCTATGATTTCATTTTGATCATGCATTAATGCCCTTGAAGGGATAATATCAAATGGTCAGGAGGTTAGATCACAAGGTGATGTTTTTAATTAATGTAAAGCACTGTGATTTTATAAAATTATTTAAAAAGCACTATATACTGTACATAAACTAGCTTACTTATTTACTTAAACAAATGCCAGTTTGTGTTTTTCCTCCTTTGTCTTTAATATAAATAACATAGGGTATTTAAAACATTTAACATTAGTAGGCATAACAACTACAATCTTGTCTTTGTCTTAGAAGTCCTGAAGTAATTTGTTAGAATAAGGAATTAAAATCAGAGGCATCATGCAGTATGGGGGAGGTTGGGTATGTATGTGGCCCCTTCCTGTTTTTCCGCTGTTGTGTGACCTACTGGCAAGTCAAGTTATCCTCCCCAAGGCATGTTCTGTCCAGAAAGTGTCACAGTTCGCGGCCGCTCCGGCAGCAGACAGAGCCATGCCCGGACAGCGCCGCCGCCACGTCGACGGCCACCTAATGCACCCACGTGCAGTTGCCTCCTACCCGCTTCCTGGGCGGAGGTTTAAAAGGCTTTTCCATCCTGGCATCAATTGCCAGTCTGTTGTATTTCTTCGATGCACGTACCAGCGATCGACCTATTTCTTACCTGCCTTCGCCTCGTCAGGAAGAACAGTCTGCCGACCACTCGCCTGGCGATCTCGACTGTCTTCTCTTCGCCGGACAGCAACGCCTGTCTTCTCTTCACCGGACAAGCCTCGCCTGTCTTCTCTTCGCCGGATGGTCTCTTCTGTCTTCTCTTCGCCGGACGGCCACGCCTGTCTTCTCTTCGCCGGACAAGCCTCGCCTGTCTTCTCTTCGTCGGACATCCGCTCTGATCACTCCCCACTCTCCACGACGGCCTCGTCTGAACGTTTGCTTGAAAACTCTGATGTCATGTTTGATCACAACCCTACAAATATTGTGTGGGTATATAGTTCATATCAGCC
>JAODUK010002698.1:0-11919 GCA_027564635.1 Typhlichthys eigenmanni | reverse complement strand
ACGAAAAGGGAGCTGAGCCGGAAGGCAAAGCTCTCGATCTTCCGGGCAATTTTCGTTCCTACCCTCACCTATGGTCACCCATAAAACAGTAAAGAATTCTCCAGAATTCCAGACATGGCAACGCTACTTAGTGATGAGATTACATGTCTGAGGACAATCTGATTACAATCTGGCTTGGAGGCTTTGGAGTGCTAAACTGATGTAATTGTGATGTCATTACCTTTGCTTCCATTCCTTGCATAACATGCTCTCTAGTACAGACGTCAGCAGACAGAATGCTGTGGTGGTAAATAGATGTGTTTGTCAAATGTACAGGTGGGGTTTAATATAAGTTGGCACTTGTTACTTCCCTTAAATCTTGGGGCTCACTAAAGGTGAATGATGGGTGGCTTCATACATCATTAATGAGTACAGGATAGTAAGAGACACACAATCATTCACACTCTCACTGACAAGCTGTGTTAGAAAGAAGGCAAAACATTAAATCCACTCAACGGGATGTTAGATGGCAACATGCAGGAGCAGAACAGCAGTTTAAATGAGACCCACAATGCACTTGGTGAACAGGGTCTTGACAAGCTCAAGGTTAATAGTCACATTGAGTGTAGTAGAAGCTATTGCAGTAGCCGTTAACCAGTCAGCCTGGCTAGCTATAACTGTTTGTATCACCTCATCTAGCTCTACCACCACCAATGCAGGAGGAGCGACATATCTAAACAAGCGCTTGACGTCAGCCGCACGAAGGGAGAGTCAGTATCGGTTTAGCGGAGGGTTTAGTCTGAGGTTCAGCTGCTTTATCTTCTTATCACGCCAGCGTATGTCTGGTCAGCATGCATGGCAGGACAGGAAGGGTTTGGCGTACCCAGAGCCATGTAGAGAGAGAGTCGCGTCAACTCAACGTTTTTCACAGCAATGGCGGATCGTGGAACCTCAAAACTGTTCCTGGGATTTAGCTGCAAATATTAAAAGCACACTATACATTATATTGTAAATGTAAATTGATGCATTTATTGACTACTAATTACCAAGAATTGTAGTTATCTATGTATTTATTGATTCAAAATGCCCACCAAGCTATTCCTGGAACTGTTTTGCGTCTCCATGATGCGAACAGTGAACATTTCATGCTTCTGTTGGCGCAACTCTGTGTTCTACATGGCTCTGGGTATATATTCACGTTGAAGGTGGACCACACAGCAACACTATACCAGCCGTGGCAATGTGTGTTCAATGTGGGGGCGGGGCTTCTGAGGGAGCAGCCTAGATGGCACTGAAGGGGGCGGGGCTTCTGAGGGAACACCCTATATGGAACTGAAGGGGGTGGAGCTTCTGAGGGAGCAGCCTATATAGCACTGAAGGGGACGGAGCTTCTGAGGGAGCAGCCTCTATGGCACTAAAGGGGGCGGGGCTTCTGAGGGAGCACCCTATATGGCACTGAAGGGGGCGAAGCTTCTGAGGAAGCAGCCTAGATGCACTAAAGGGGGCGGAGCTTCTGAGGAAGCAGCCTAGATGCACTAAAGGGGGCGGAGCTTCTGAGGGAGCAGCCTATATGCACTGAAGGGGCAGAGCTTCTGAAGGGAGCAGCCTATATGCACTGAAGGGGGCAGGGCTTCTGAAGGGAGCAGCCTATATGCACTGAAGGGGGCAGGGCTTCTGAGGGAGCACCATATATGGCACTGAAGGAAGATGTGTTTTTTTTTATATCAGTTCAAATATCAACAAGCTTTCTCCAGCATGACTGACTCCACCTTTAAGTTGCGAGAAGCATTTTCCGAAGGCAAGTACAGTACAGCTAATTTGGTTAGTCGGTTCTCTTTGGAAGCAAACAAACCTGAAGGTTAAAATACTGATGGTGAGCTTTGGACGTGCAGGAGACGTTGGTGGTTTGGTTGTTCAATTCCTAGCTGTTAAGTAACTATCTGTAAGCTGGAATAGCCCCTACCCGAGATGTGCTCAAAATTGCCGAACATTCACCGCGGCTGTTTGCAAACATAAGAAAACGATTTGAAGAGGTAGTTCTTGGGGAACACCTGTTGAAGCTAGACGAAGGGTGACAGTTTAAATATAATAATTTTGGAATGTTTAACCAAAACGTAACAAATTCAAGTTAAAAGCAAACATGTTCGCTAGAAGGTTCGCAAATTCTGAAAGCACCTCTGCTCCTTAATAGCTACTTGTAAATACAGTTTGCATTCATTGTAAGCTGCTTAAAGTGTCCAACTGTGGATGCTAACAGGGGGGGGATTTAGCTTAACTGGTAGCTAGTAGCCTACCTCTGCTCTTCCTCGATATCTTCCTTGGTCATTAGCTTCTTGAACGCACTCTGTTTTTTGCCCGGGGTGAATTTCACCTTATCTTCAGCAGCAGCCATGTCTGAGATAGATACATACATCACATAGCCAGTTAAGGGAGTACGTAAAAGCCATATCAATTGTGCCCCCTAAAGGCAGTATACAAAAAATATAATTATTTGGAACTCTGCTTTGTTTGCCTGCTAATAGTTGCTCCATTATTAAAAGGTTATAGAACATATTATATCCCCACACACAACAAGCCGTTGTGTTTCCTTTCTTCAGGCACAAACACACACACATCCTCTACAACCTACCATTTTGCTCGACAGTTGTCTCCTCTGGAGCTGGAGGGGCAGTTGCCCGCGGAACGTCCACAGCCGTCTCCGGGGGCTCAGGAGTGATAACCTGGTTCTGACTCATTAGTTGGGCTGGTTCTGGGGATGATTCTGGTTGGGATGGTTCTGAGGCTGGTCCTGGGGTTGGTTCTGATTGGACTGGTTCTGAAGATGCTTCTGAAGATGTTTCTGAGGATGGTTCTGGGGCTGGTTCTGATTGGGTTGGTTCTGAGGATGGTTCTGAAGCTTGATCTGAAGCTGGTTCTGGGGCTGGTTCTGGTGGGGTTGGTTCTTGTTGGGATGGTTCTGGTTGGGATGGTTCTGGCGCTGGTTTTGAGGCTGGTTCTGAAGCTGGTTCTGGTTGGGTTTGTTCTGAAGATGATTCTGAGGATGGTTCTGAAGCTGGTTCTGGGGCTGGTTCTGGGGCTGTCTCTGGTTGGGATGGTTCTGGAGATGGTTCTGGCGATTGCTCTGGTTGGAATGGTTCTGGGGATGGTTCTGGGGCTTTCTCTGGTTGGGATGGTTCTGGGGTTGGTTCTGAAGCTGGTTCTGGGGCTGGTTCTGGGGCTGGTTCTGGTTGGGATGGTTCTGGGGATGGTTCTGAAGCTGGTTCTGGGGCTGGTTCTGGGGCTGGTTCTGGGGATGGTTCTGGGGTTGGTTCGGCCACAAGCTCTGATGGTTCCAATGCTACAATGGGTTCTGGAGCACTCTCCACTTCTACAATGTTCTCTACAGATGCCGGTGTTATCACAGGCTCTGGAGCCGGGCCGGGAGCAATCTACAAATGCAAAAATGTCCATTATTTTGTTCAACCAAATGCAGAATGTATAAGAGCAGTGTGGGCTATTTATTTATTTTTTTGGGATCATAATTAATGCAAAAATACAGTTAACCTTCAATTGAAGAAAGTACTCATTAGCAGTGTTGTGAAGTGTTGGGTCATGGTGAAGGTTAGCACATGGGCTTGAGAAGATTAGAAGATGAGATGAATGGATGCCCAATGTGGTTGGAAGGAAATTACACATTCCAAAAACAGTCTTCCTCTGCTTGTAATAGTCACAATGTATAACATTTTTAGACAAAGGATGACCAATTGACATATTAATAATTAATAATTTAATATTCTGTCTTTAGGTTTTTAGGTCTTGAATTAGATAGATAATAAAACTATAAAACTGTTTGAATGAGATCATAAAATAACAAGGAAAGGAATAAACTCGTATTTCTGCTATGCATTCAAATCTGATTTATTTACTGATATGACTGATACGTTCTAATAAAAACATTCTGACACATGATCATTACATTTACATGTTTGCATACAGGAAGTGTTTTCCACTCACTGGGTACGTGTGCACGCACACACACACACACACACACACACACACACACACACTCGGGCTGCCATTGAGTGAGCCTGGGAGTAGAGTGTTGGTGTTGTCATTTGCAGAGCTTCTCTAATGTCCTTGTTAAGAGCTTGCATCCTCTCTGGCCTCCGCCTGGCCATGACACGTGCCAACCGCTCCCTGGTTACACACACACACACACACACACACACACGGCCACCACACGTTCACGCGCTCTGTGTTCGTCTACGGAGAAGCACCTGTTTGCGCCATTTGTGAAGAGCTGAGTTGGCAGATATGGACATTTGAGCGCAAGATCTGATTTCCCATGTGTGTGTGTGGGTGGGGGGGGGGATTGGAGAATGAGAGTGGCACAAGCGAACAGGCACATCTACCAAAAAGGCAGGGAGTGGTTAGAGTGGAAGAATGTTCTCGTTTTCTTACAAGAGGTCGGAGGTCAACCATGAATATAGGCTACAAACAGGTGTAATGATGAACCAGTTTACTTTGTGTGCATCCACGAGTCATCATTCAATTCAATACATCATTAATCATAATCATAATCATCTAATCGATAATGCCCTGATGCTGATAGTGACTAATTCAAGAAGATAGGTCAACTTTAACACGGTGAATGTTCTACATTCTCTGCACAGGACCCGATGTGTTGAGACTGAGGGCCTTTTCTATAGACTGACATATGAGGTGGGCTGGTGAGAACATCATGATCTCCACTGTGTGATCATCTGACAAGGTTTACCCCATGCGCTTGAAAGGAAGTCCGACAAAGTGCAATAGGACGGCTTATTGAACCTACAGAGGTAGTCCTACAATATACAATATGTTCTCAAGATTCCGTCTGCCCCTTTAAAGACAGGGTTAGTCTTGAGAACAATTGCTAACTTCCAACTTAAATCAAACTCCTAGAAACTCCCGCTACATATTGACAACAACCTCTCTCTCAATCGTTGGGTCTATTTCAGCCACCTGACACCTTATCTGTAGGCCTACAGTATATGCAATAACATATACGATATGTTTTGCGACCAAAAATAGCAGTGCGTTCAGATCTATTTCAGCATTTCGCAATGGTCTTGATGGTGACTTCAATTTGGTTTAAGAGTAACCACCTAAATTGTGTTTTTTGAGCTGTAAACAAAATATATACTGTGATGAGACAAAACAATGCGTTTGACCAAATAGACTATATTCAATTTAGATAAAAATCTGGATTTTATGGTATGAAAATGGCTCTTACACATCATATCTCTTTTCCCAAAGTTCATGGTGGCTTCGGGGCACTCGTGCGTCATCAAAATCTCAGCCCTCCCCTCCCCTCACTCAGGCAGTTCCTCGACTACGTCTTAACCTTTTATTAAAGTTGTGCAATGGGAGGAGTCAGGCTCATTGCTGGGGTTAATTTACACATTAGACATTAGGGTTATTTGAACATTATATTTTTTAAATAAATTCTTAATCTCCCGAGCAAGACAAGAAACCAGTCAAATCGTTCAGTTTGACGATCCAAGATTTCCTTCATCTCATGGTGCTGTGTGGCAAAAAGCTGTTTACCCCAAAGGATATGCTACTGCCCATAAAAGCATAAGTATCTAAAATCTAAGGAATGTTGGCGATTCAATTAATAAATGTAGTAGGCCTATAAGCTTAGGCTGCATTTGACCATATGCTATAATGTGTAGGCTACACAATGTCTGTTGTGTCGTGATGCATATTGCAAGTGTGCATCGATCACTTAATGTAAAGCTCTTATCTTAGATATTTTAGAGATCTTATCTTGGATAATCCGTCTTTTTGGACGTTGGCCAACATTTGGACCAATAGTTTTCTTTCAATTTTAGATTGACATTAATAGAGCTGCCTTTCTCTTTATAATAAGGCCGTCGACCTATATTAGGTCTAGTTTAGATGCCGATATTTTCAAGTCATACTGGTGTTACTGGTGCGTCAATGTATATAAAGGCTAGGTCTACTTCAGGGCACGCATCTGTTTCTCTCTCCCCCGACCGCACAATTGCTTACAGTGAGGTTGGTCACAGCAAAATAACCTACTGCTAAAACACTTACGTTTTTTAAATACATTTTTAATTGCACATAGGATTTCTCATATGCAATATTAATTTAGTTTAGCTATAGCTCTGGGGGCGTGTGCATTTTTAGACTAATAGCATAGGCTACATATGCCTAATTAAGGCTACAAATAAATTAAGATAAGACTATTTGAGCTCCATGGCCGCATCTAGACTTATAGGATATTTGCTTTTCTTGCAAACAGGTTATTATTAAAATACCATTTTAATAATAGCCTTAATAATTATTTCCATGAGTGCATTAGTTTTGCAAAAATGTATTAGCTGCTATTGAGATATAATAGCCTTTTCCATTTTCCATTGGGTGAAGGTTAAATCTAACTGAATATGTATCCGTTTATATAGCACCTTCATCTGTAATTTCAATTTCTTAACGAATTTAAACTTGCGCTTCATACCTTAACTTCTGCGTCTTGACGCACGCTGATCACGGGCACCTTTTCTACAACTCCAATCGCTTTCGCCACAGGACACTCGTTAATGGGGTTTTCATGAACAGCTGTTCCCTTGTGTTCCTTCACTAACGGTAGGCCTACAGCCACAAAATGTGGCTCTACCCCAAAGTCTTTAGCTGGTGGCGTTTCGTCTTCATAATCGATCTTGCGTTTCCTCTTCTTCGTTGGCTCCTCAGTCTGACATTTGAGGAAGGACGATGCTACATAAATGGCAAGAACCGTTAAGAAAATAGCCGGGACTATGACAGTCGCTTCAAAGTCCATATTCATTGGCGTTATACGAATGCGCAAACACGAAATGTGTGCTGCGCCGCGCCACAACTCACGTTCTGATGTAGTTGGGGGTTAAAACAGTCTACCTCTTAAAGAAGAGCGTCTCTCTCTCTATCTGTCTGTCTCTGTCTGTCTGTCTGTCTGTCGCCCCCCCACCCCGGCCTACACGGATTAACGTTGCTCAAGCTCCTGGTTGTCTTCTCCGGTATGGCGGCATTCAAAACTAAAAAAAGTCACTATCCTTATTCTGTAGAATGAAATGTTATTCGTAAAAAAAATCAGGACAGGACAAAGGTAGGCCTACGCCGAATTTAGTATAAAACTTTAAAAGATTTTTATTGATTGAACTAAATTAATGTTCATTTGGATGACATCAAGGTAGGCTATGTCTAAATGTCCAGGCTGCATTACCCGTTCACATTTGTACTAATTACAGTTAAAAACAAAAACTTCATTGAGAAACCTTTAGGATCCTGGTTGCGTGAGAGGATTCGTTTGGCCACCCATTCTGAATTAATTCGCGTTTCCCAGTGGTTCGTGGATTACAGCTCAGTCTCACCTGCACTAGTTGAACCCTTTTGGGAATCGCCCTGTTCAAGGTTACATTTGGTTTAGTAATTTGTCCGCAAAGCACCGATTCCACCGGAATCTCGACCTTGCAGCGAGGCCACGATTGAGAGGCCCTCCAGGCGACACCGGAGTTAAAGATAAGGACACAAGAAAGAAAAATAACCCTTGAGCCAGACCAAAAAGGCACCACATGGCTGTCTACAATGATGCCGAATGCGTTTTAGAAATGAGGCCAACAAACATGGCGCCACCAGGGGGCAGGCTTTAGTCAAACCGACAACACCTCACTGGCCAACAGTACTTCATAGGCACTTTATGTCTAAGAGACAATACTAGTACTGAGAAAGAGGGACAGGAAAAATTAAGAAATTTACGTATGCATGCTTGCGCGCGCACGTAGATTTGCAATTTTTGTCTAGATTCAATTTTGATTCATGAGGTTCAACATCAAGACAAAAAACATTTCCTTTAGAATGAAGAAATAATAATGGCCGGTAGAGCCAACAATGTTTTAGGTTCACATAGGAAATCAACATTAAATTAAGTATATAACACGTTTGGATGGCAGAGGCAATATTAGAGATGTACAACCTGGATAAACACCATTACACTTTGCCCAAACCCTGGGGTCCACGAACATGCCATAGAAAACAACCTAGAATGTAGATGTGATGTAAAAACGTTAAATATCTTACCTATACAAGCAAACCAGCCCGGACAGAATGTAGCCCCCACTTTCTGTTGAGTTAAAATTTACTAAATAAAGTCAGACCGGGAATTTGGCAGCACCATCGTGTGCGTGACTAGTTAGAAAGAAACATGGTGTAAAATAAACAGTGGAAAACTTGTTTTTAAATGTAGCTAGGTCTACACATACACCACTGGCATTTAAATGGCAATTTAGCTCTCCAAAAGGCCCAAGAAGCATAATTCACATCCCATTTGCTCACTCTCTCTCACACACATCACATGACCAGGATCAATTCTCTGCCTTCATAGCAGGAGGAATTGTACAAAAATAAAATAGAAGATTTGAGAACTCCAATGTTTTTACAGGGACACAGGGGGAGTACTTCATTCGTAGGTAAGATGGAAAGCTCATGTGCAGGTGGTAGCACTGGATACCTGTTGGTACATGCACGTTAGCCCAGAATACCTGAATGTCCTCCTGCCCATCAACAATCTCACGGCAACAGATCAATCCCCCTACAACCCACCATCCGCTCAGAAGATTACGAAACACAGAACTTGGGACTGATTGCAAACTTCCAACCAATCGCTCCAATTAAAACGCAAAACAAAAATCATCACCCTAATCTCCACCGTCAGTCAATAACGGTGACAGTGTTGGCGTGACAACCTGGGAGACTCGTCACGCAACACACGCAGGCAGGTGCGAAGGGAGGAGGGGGAGGGGCGGAGAGCAGCGCTTGGCACCGGTCACCGCGAGGAGCGGCGCTCCTTGCTCACGCAGTCGTCCTGGGTGGCGCTGTCGCCGTTGGCCGCAGCGCCGCACGTCCGCCGCTTCTTCCTGCGGTGGCAGGCGGGGTCCGCCTCCGAGCCTGACTCCGCCTGTTGGGCGGGGCAGAGCATGTAGGAGTGTGAGTAAAGAGAGAGGGAGAGAGAGGGGAGGGAGAGAGGGAGAGAGGGGAGGGAGAGAGAGGGGAGGGAGAGAAATGCACCCACATCAGAGTTGGAGTCGGAGGAGCTGGAGGAGGAGGAGGAGTCACTGGAGCTGTCTGAGGCGATGCCAGTGGCCTCCTGAAGGTCCACCTTGTCTGCCAGCACAGCCAGGTCAGGCTTCTCCTGCTTCAGGATACTGGGGGAGGAGAAACCAACATGACACACTAGGTGGTACACATCTCGTGGTAATGCTCCTGACATGTTTTACATGTGTTACATATATATTGAACTTAAACCGTGACTTTAAAAAAACATTGCAAATCAAATTGCAATATCTGTCAGAAAAATCGCAATTAGATATTTTTCCAAAATCGTTCAGACCTACAAACAATATACAGTAAAAACAGTATAGCGTATTTAACGTTATCCCAGAAGGGAGGGTAGTTATTCTCGAGAACGCTTGCTAACGTGCTAACAATATCCCTCCGCGGCACCACTCAACACATTGAAACGCACTGTGAAGCAAAGAAAAACTTTGTTTGTGTTCCTATTTACAGAGCCAGGGCTGCGTAGAAGTAGTATGGGACTCTTTTTTCTGCACACATACAGAACGGTAAGCTAGCAAAACGCGAGGAGATGGTTGGTGAAGTTAGTTGGTGACTAAACGTGTATTAGCTTACAGCTAGCTCGCAGTAGCAGACTGCACCTTTAGGTGATAGGAAGGTGATGTGCACTTCACCATAGAAAGCAGAGCATACAGATGCAGCCAATCAGGGTGCGGCACTCACCGGTACCACTTGCGTGAGAGCTTGGGGCGCCCCCGGACCGTCTTGTGCCACACGATGGGGAAGTTGGTGGTGCTGGCAAAGTTCTGAGTGACAGCGACGGTGGTGTCCAGGTTAAGAACCACATGCCACCAGCCTCCTGCAGACAGGTGCCATGCACTTCACATACTTAGCATTTAAAACACAATCATTCACACCCTTTCCCCCATCTACACACATACACACACCCACTACTGACCGGGGACGAAGAGCGATCTGCATATCGCTCAGGCTGAATTCCTGTAGTACCTTCAAATACCCCTAGGGGGGGCCAGGATGGTCTAGTGCTCTGCGTGTTGGGCTCCCTTGACCCACCTGTAAGCATCCTTGAGCAAGATGCTTAACCCCCTAACTGCTCCCAGTGGTTGGTCGCACCTTGCAGAGCAGCAATCACCATCGATGTGTGAACGGGTGAATGTGAGGCGAAACACCGTTCACTGCTTTGGATAAAAGCGCTGTAGAAAGGCAGGCCATTTACCCCTAGATGGCTACTGACCAGGGACGAAGACGGTCTCGCCGGGCCTCTGCAGGATCTCCAGGGGCCTGAAGTCGGCGGGCCACGCGGGCTGCTGCGTGCGCGGGTACACCACGCTGAACCAGGTGATGGCCTCGTCCTGCTGGCTGCCGCCCTCCTCCCGCGTCACTTTGATCAGCTCGCGGGGCGTGTGCGTGGGGAAGAGGCACCAGCGCTTGTGGCCATGCACCAGCGCGTTCCAGGCGCTCGTGCCCAGCGGGTCGATGTGGATGCCCGTGCCGGAGCGGGCGGGGCCCATCACAAACCACCTGGAGAGGGAACAGGGGGAGTCAGCTATGCTGGAGAAAGAGGCTGTTGATATTTGAATGGGATAAAAAACAAAAAACACGCCCCTCCCTTCATTGCCATAGGCCACTTCCTCAGACGCCCCGCCCCCCACAAAGGGCATCGTGATCTTTGTGTTCCTAATCACGGAGCCAGGGCTGTGTAGAAGTACCGGATTCTTTTTTCAGCATGCACAGAGAACGGTAAAATAGCGGAATGCGACGAGATATTCAGTGAGTTGGACAAAAAAGGTGTATTAGCCTACAATCGCTAACTACACCATGAGAAGCAGGTGTGGCCATTTGTTTGCATCTCACTTAAATATGCTTTCAGGTAGGCCTAGTTTGGGGCTTGAACCCAGAACCTGCAGGCTGGGAGTCGACCACCAGGCTTTCCCCTGCTGGGTAAACCACACACAACACTACCACTGCGCTTCCCAAAAAGACTGAGTGCTGGAATAAAATCAATGGGTGCTTCAACAAAGCATTAGTTTAATGGTGTGCACACTTATGCAACCAGGATATTGTAAGGTTTTTATTTTCCCCCCTCGAAGATTACATGTTTTTCCATTGAACTGTTCACATTATAGGTCACATTATAGGTGGAAAAGGTTCTGACATGATTTATCTTTGTCTCATTCTTTTACATCACAAAAACTTGCCATTTAACAGGGGTGTGTAGACTTTTTACATCCACTGTATATATTCTTAAAGAACAGAACGAATAGAAAAGTGCATAGAAAAAGAAACTGGCTAGAAGTGTCACACACGCAAACACACAGAGGTCAGAGGGCCTCCTCACCTGTAGGGGGGCCGTCTCTTCTCCCCAGCATACTGGAACAGGTCGTCCCTGAAGAAGAGCGGCACCTGGTAGTCGTCCAGCAGCTTGCGCCGCTTGGCATGCTCGCCGTAGCTGCTGTCGAATATGTAGAGCGGGCTGTCGTCGCCCGTGGCCTCCAGGTACTCCATGTAGTACTTCATCTTCATCTTCACCGAGTAGCCCTCGTTGTCCTCGCCGCACTTGAACTTCTGGTTCCGGTACTTGCGCTTCAGCCGCTCTAACGTCCACTTGTGGCGCGCCGGCCAGCCCTCCTGGCAGCCCAACAGCACCACGGGCTTGTAGGGCCGCTCGAAGCGCTGCACGAACTCCTCGGGGCCGAGACGCTGGGCGTCTACGCGCTCCACATTGTCCTGGTGGGGAGGAGACAGACCACTTAGAGTCCTCAGTAGAACTCTATGGGAGAAGTACCAGAGACATTATATAGAGGAGACAGACCACTTAGAGAGTCCTCA